>BQNB010024701.1:32726-60424 GCA_026074375.1 Tanacetum coccineum
GGTCTAGGCGCCTTTGATGGATTCGTTGTCCCCTTGTTAGAATCAGAGGATCATGTCTATAAGGGACGAGGTGTGTCCTGCTGGAAAGAAGTAATCAATAAATCGCGATACGAGCTGATCCTATGTTGTGCTCTGGGTGGGGGTATTTTATCAAGCCATTCTGTCGCTTTCCCTTTGAGGGAGAAGTGAAAGAAACGTAGCCTAAAAGTATCCCTTGTGGCTCCGTCAGCTTGTATGTTATCCACGATACTTAAGTAATGCTTTATATGACGAAGGGGGTCCTTGCTTCTTAATCCTTGGAACATGCATGTTTCTTGAATTAACAGGATGTCGTGTAAGTCAACGATTCTCCCTGTTCATTCGGCCGGGAGGATGATTAAGTTTCGAAAACCAGAGGAGTTAGGGCGAGAATGTTCTCGTAAGGTTTTGAGAGAGGTTGACGATTTGGTTCTAGTGTCGTTGGAAAAGGATGCTTCATCATCAAAGAGGTTTCTTTTGGCTATATCTAGAGATTCGTTTTGATGCAGGCGCCAGGCGGATCTCTTAAGCCTTTGGAATTCTCTTTCAGGTTCGTCGAGGGGTTTTGTTAACCTCCTAATGGTGCTACGTGTCATGGTGGCAGATTTACAAAACAGATGAAACAAAGAAAAGATAGACTACAAGAGAGCTAATATAACAAAAATAAAATCTCATTTGAAAGGATTCAAGTGAGTAGAACTAAGCTAAACTAAGTTTGAAACCTAACTATTTCCCGGTAGCGACGCCAAAAACTTGATGTGTGCGGTTGTCGTAAAGACTTCTACACAAAGTTTTACAACTCCCTAGGCAGTGTACCTAATCGTTGTAGCGTAGTATAGGCAAGACTCGGTGGGTTATTATTGTTCTCCAGGGGAATAGGTTGGGAAGGCTAGAACAGAGCTTAACTGAGATCTACAGGATTGAAAGGAGATTATTTTTGTATTTTTATATTTTATAGAAAGCAGGTAAAATCATGGGTTTAAGAGGTTGGTTGATTAACTAATTAATAAACTAAATATAATCTATACTATTAGTGATAACTTTATGATAAGATAGTGTATTTACTTAATCATGCATTACTCATTAGATTGCTTCTCCTAATCCTGTTGTCTTGTCACACTCGTGATGATCTGTGTAAGTATTTCCTAACTCATGAACGAATTACACCAACCTGCTGTCTATTTAATATTTTGTTAAGGCAATGCACAAGTAAGGTAGTATAAAGACTATTACAAGGCCCCTAAGAGTATATTAAATGCAATTAAAATAGATTAAGAGGGGTTAACCATATTGGGGGTAAGGTAGTATGAAGACTGTTACCAAATAGTATCCTTTCTACACACTCACGTTTCCTTAGACGTCTATGCCAATTTAATATCTTACGACTTGTTTTCTAAAGCCTAATGCGCACATTCATCACAAGAAGAAATAGTAGAAGGATCTATAATCCAACTTTTATGCAATCATAAGTAAATACAAGGGAGGGTTTAGCCTAACATGTTATAAAGAAAGCAAGAACATAGATCAATCAAACAACATATAGACATATTGAATGATTAAAGATAAACAATCTTACTTGATTAAAACATGGATTAAGGTCAGTTATAATAGGTTTTTGAGGCCCTAAAGACGGCCTAAAAGCGGACAAAATACTTAGGGTTCGGCTCCTAAAAGTTATATAAAGTTACACACTTAAAACCCTAAATTCGGTTTTGTATATATAGAGAAATCGCTGTGACGGCATCCAGTTGTAGTCGCGACGCCGTCACAAGATAGAATCTTCTAGGTCTGATTTAAGTCAGTTACGTCCTGACATCGTCGTCAATCTTTTGACGCCGTCACTAGAAGGATTGAGACGGTGTCGCTTTATATTGGTGACGCCGTCTCTACACTCTGTGAGCACGATTATTCAAGAGATTTGGTGTAGGTTCGTAGTCTTGTTCGTTTCTTTTCTAAATGAGCTCAAGTCACATGTATTTTCTCTAAATGCCATCCAAGTGCTAAAAACTTGAAAACAAACGATTAAGCACATAATCTGGGCATATTTGCATGATTTAAGGGGTTAAATGACCCTGAAATAGTGTATAAAATGACACCTCATCAAATACCCCTACACTTGGGATTTGCTTGTCCTCAAGCAAATAGGATTTTCTACCTAGACAATAGCAATATAAGGGTCATTTAACCTACCCTTTAAAAGTATTTTACAACACAACCTTCTTAGACCTCATAATTAAAAAGCACAGAAAGTACTATACTAGCACTTACTAAGTGTTTGGGGATTCTCTCTTATATCGGGTGTATAATAATTTAAATTATAATAGGGAAACGGTAAAAATTCACACTCATTACCTTCATAGCGCATATAAATTACCATAGGTTTGGTAAAGGATCAAACATCCACCGCTAGGCGCAAGTATTATGCATTACTGTCAAATAGGTCTTTTAAAGGGTAGTGGGGTGTAGGTGTAAGATAACATTAATGGAAACAAAAACGGATGGGATACATTTGGGGGCTGTGGGTGAATCTGGAGTGGAAGAGTTAACTAATTATTTATAAGAATACACGTTGGTTTGGTTGCTTAGCCAAAGTCTCGGACAAAATATACTAACTCTACACCAATCTTTTTCTTTTTCTTTTCTTAACTCTAATATATACATAACATAAGCAAATGGCAGTCTGTACATTTTTTTCACATTTTTATACTTTTTTTCTATTCTTTTCTTTTCTTTTTCTCATTTTTTTCGTACACTTTTGCCCTGCCATTGCTTAAACATATAATACATGATGCGTATTTTCTTTTAAAATACATTTTTATCAAGTTTTAAATTTATAAAACTCAATCTACCTAATGACGCACTAACGGGCAGAGAACCGATCGTAGGTAGTATAGAATGGTAAATCTTAGGTCGTCCCAAGAGCTAAGTTGTAATTAGTTTTAATTTGAAAAGTGTCACGTTTTGAAAATAGTTTTTGATTTGATTTAAAGTGAAATTAAAAGAACAATAAAAATAAATAACTGAAAATAAAAGGATAGGAGATATCAAGAGAGAAACGAGTAAACCTAGTTACGTCATACTATTGTTCTGGAAACATTTTCCTAGTGCAATGTTAAACTATGGTTTTCATTACTGGTTTCTAAAGGCGCTAGACTTGATTGTGGCATATTCTGTTATACATATACTCTCTGTGATTCTGAATCAGTCCTGAATCATCTGGGAGGTAGGTTATCCAGGTTGCAGTAATTAATCCTAACTATTCCCAAAACATATCTAATAACCTATTAAGATTATTAACCCCCTCTAAAAGAGTTCCTGTATTTTTTAAGTATTAAGTGCTAAGTGTGGTGACCAGTCAGTTCCTACACACCAGGTAAGGAGTTCGTGATCCTCCCTAGTACCCATTAGATCCCATCATGACAAGATAATCTATTAATAGGGCAAGCTAGGTCCAAACCACCCGTACTACCAAAACCCAGGGTTACACGATAGTCAAGGAATATCTAACGGAATCACAGTTTAACAGGAAACAATCATAACAACAGTAATTACATAACTAGGCCAGCACTTTAAGTGCTTAGCCGCTCATGGTAACGGAAACACAACAAGAAATAGAAGTAATCATAGATTGAAAGCTCATAATTCTTACAGTATTCATATTTGAACGATTAAATACAAAAAGTAAGTAAAGTGTGATCTCCCTTGGACTCTAGGTGGAATTCTTTGAAGGTTGGAAGCCTTTGTCGCCTCTCCAATTGGCTGTGGAGGAAGTGATGTCGGAATAGCTTGAATGAGGCCTCTATTTATAGGTATCGAACCTGTTACGGCGTAACTGATAAAGGTGTTACGCCGTAACCTTCTTACACGACATTCCATATTTAAGCAGTTGTTACGGCGTAACCAGATATGGTGTTACGCCGTAACCTTCAAATAATTTCCATATGTACGTGATCTTCATTCCATATTTGTGGATCTTCATGGTTACGGCGTAACCATAAGGGGTGTTACGCCGTAACCCTATCTTGGGTAAGATTTCCTTCCAAATATTTGTTTACGGCGTAACTAGATATGGTGTTACGCCGTAACCTTGTCCTTGATCTTCGTACTTGCTTAATTTATGTTACGGTGTAACCATTTTTGGTGTTACGCCGTAACATTCTTCAGAAAATTACACTTTGAGCCCTTTTTCCCTTGTTTCTTGTCACTTTCCTGCATTTCACCTGAAAACTACAAAATGATAGAAAATATCTCGTTTTCGAGTGTTAGTGAAACATTTGCAGGTAATATAGGGGGTATTTTGCCACCAAAAAGTATTAAATATTTGATGTTATCATTTATTGTTAGGATTATGAAAATCCATGTAAAAGACTCAGTCACCCCGTGTAATGTCTAGCATAGGTTAGCTCGTAGCCTTAATATTAATCGTATGACTTATGTGTTAGACGGGTCTTTACCACATGTTAGCCACTCCTCATAGCCACTTTAGGGGTACTAAACACATGTATATATACCCCTTTCCAGCCATGGGAAGGGGTTGGTTGATCATTTTGATAATACACACACTAAAGGTGTTTTTCTCTTACTAGAACTCACTTTCTCTCTCTAATTTTAGGCAACCCTAGATCATTTAATTGTGTTATGATATCTAATATCTTAATTGGTATCAGAGCCTCAGGAATGAATTAGCTAGATTATGTGTGCCGTTTCTTGGTTAATTTAGATAAAAGTTTAAGGTTTTTGAAGGTTTATAGTCATAATCTTGACATCTTTGATTCTCACGTTTGTGATGTTAAAAGTTAGTGTTTTTATAGCTGTAATTGCATTCTTAGGATCAAGTTGTGCAAAAGAAACCAAGCAAAAATGTTCAAAAGGGTGATTTTTAGGTGTTTTTAGGTGAAAAAGTTCGTAGTTTCTTGACTGCGTTTTGTCTCACAGGCATATTCTTAGTTGCGTTTTGCTTCTTGCTTTTTGTCGTTTTGTAAAGGACAACTGTACTGCATTTTGTCTTATTAGGAGCTGCGTTTTGTCTCACGCATTTTGCTTCCTGCGTTTTGGTTTATCAAAGGTTGCGTTTTGGTTTTGCGTTTTGACTAATTGAAGACCTTTCTTGCATTTTGCCTAGGAGAGACTCTGCCTATTTCAAATCTTGATTGCGTTTTGTCTCAAGACTTCCTGCATTTTGTCTCAAGACTTGGTTGCGTTTTATCTCAAGACTTCTTGCGTTTTGTCTCAAGACTTGATTGCGTTTTGTCTTAAGACTTCCTGCATTTTGTCTACTTTTGAAGACCTTCACTGCGTTTTGGTAGAAAGAACTCTGCAAAATTTTTCTTTATTAGTCTTAACTATTTCAACACCAAATCACAATTAAACAAACATATCACCTATCCCAACAAACAAATCATCACTTTTAACATATCAATCATAATCATTGTTCGATCAAATTAATAATTTCACAATCAATGAAAATGGAATCTTTCGAAAGACATCCAATGTGCCGGTTCCGATACCCGACCACCTATGCTTGATAGGACTGACTTTGCATCATGGCAACAACGTATTCGACTGTATTGTCGGGGTAAAGAGAATGGGGTGAACATCTTGAAGTCAATTGATGAAGGACCTTTTCAGATGGGAACATTTAGGGAAACTCTTTCAGAAGGAAATGAAGGTGCCTTACATCTAGGTCCAGAACGACCTCGTGTCTATTCTGACCTGTCACCTGAAGATAAGGATAGGTACAATGCTGACATTCGGGCAACAAACATCCTACTTCAAGGGTTGCCAAAAGATATCTACTCTCTTATCAATCATTACACTGATGCAAAGGACATATGGGACAATGTGAAGATGCTCCTGGAAGGTTCGGAATTAACAAAAGAAGACCGTGAATCACAGCTGTATGATGACTTCGAACACTTTCGTCAGCACAAAGGAGAGACTATTCATGATTACTATGTCCGGTTTGCCAAACTCATCAACGACATGCGTAATCAGTTGACTATGTCTAGAAGCACGTGAATTTAAGTTGTTAACAACATGTTGCGAAATGGGGTAGTGTTATAACGCAGTGAAACTCAATAGAGGCTTGAGGGACTCCAACTATGATCAACTGTATGCTTATCTAAAGCAGCACGAGGCACATGCCAATGAGAACAAAATGATGTTAGACCGATTCACTCAACACACAGTTGATCCTCTCGCCTTGATGTCCAATGTGGCACCTCAGCAGTACAATTCACAATCATCTACAAATCCATCATCCACATATGTTCCACCACACTTTGCTGACAACTCTCAACTTGATTCAGGACTCTCTCCAACAGACAACTTAATTGAGAATTTAACCAACACGCTGCCTTCTCACACCAATCATACAAAACATCCTTCTCCACAAACAATCAACTCAGAACTTCATCAAATCCTAGGAACTAAGCCACAGTTCAAGATGGCAAGGTTGTGGTTCAGAATGTTCAAGGTCGACAGAATAGAGGACATGGTAACAATGTACGGGGTGCAGGTATAACTGGTTATGGGGGAGCTTTAAACATAGTCGAGAATGCTAATCCAGGTCAAGCAAGGCAGGTTAAGTGCTACAACTGCAATGGTATATGCCACATAGCAAGGAACTGCACTCAGCCTAAGCGACCACAGAACTCCGAATACTTCAAAGACAAGATGTTACTGATGCAAGCTCAGGAGAATGGAGTGGCATTGGATGAAGAACAGTTACTATTTCTTGCAGGTGGACAAGACAACGCTGTTGATGAAGATGTGGATGAGCAACCTGTTCAGGATTTAGCACTCAATGTGGATAATGTGTTTCAAGCTGATGACTGTGATGCTTTTGATTCTGATGTTGATGAGGCACCTACGGCACAAACTATGTTCATGGCTAATCTATCATCTGCAGATCCTGTTTATGATGAAGCCGGTCCGTCGTATGATTCGGACATTCTATCTGAGGTACACGACCATGATCACTATCAGGATGCTGTTTGTGAACATCATGAAGAACACGAGATGCATGACGATGTACAACCAAACTACGTTGTTGACTCACATGCCGATTATACGAGTAATAGTAATATGATTCCGTATGATCAGTATGTAAAGGACAACGCAGTGCCAGTTGTACAAAGCAATGTATCTTCTGTTACAAATGATGCATACATGATGATATATAATGATATGTGTGAACCTCATGCCCAGTCTGTCTCTAAAACAACACGGAACATAGTAGTTGATAATTCACTAACTGCTGAACTTGAAACTTATAAGGAACAAGTTGAACTGTATGAAAGACGGGCCAGGTTTGAATTAACGGAAAGAGAACAAAAGATTGATGAACAATTAAGAATAGTTATCACTGACCGTAACATTAAGGAAGAAAATTTGAAAAAGGAACTTCATTCTGTAAAATTGCAACTTGCTTCTACCATCAACCATAACAAGTCAATGGTAGAAGAAGTTACGTCTTTGAAAAAAGATTTTAAACAGAAAGAAAACAAATACCTTGAAGAATTTTTGGACATGAAAGCTTTAAAAGAAAAGGTCGAGGATAGATTATACAAACAAGACCAGTCTCTTCAAACAGTTCACATGTTGTGTAAACCAAAGCCCTATTATAATGAACTGAATAAGGTAGCTATTGGTTACAAGAACCCCTTATGCCTCACCCGTGCAAAGCAAGTTCAGCCTGCTCTATATAATGGTTATGAAATTGTCAAAAACAATCATGTCCCGGCTATAGTGCACAACACAGAGGATACCCTAGAGATAGCTGAAATCACTAGGAGAAAAATGCATGACAAAATGAAAGACCCTGAGTGTGTGACTCATAAGGTTAAGATTGCACCACCTGATTACTCGAAAGAGAATTATTTAGCGACCTTCACACCACAAAAGCAATTGACCCCTGAGCAAATATTTTGGTCTCAAGACATCATCAAGATGAAAGCAGAAGCTCTCAAAGAGCAGACCACTGCCTCAAGACCAACCAAAGCGTTGACAGTGTATCCGCCAAATACACCTGCAACGCTTGTCCCAAGGGTGCTTCCAACAAAGAGTCAAGTAAAAATTAACATTTTTGCACTAATACAACTCTTTTCGGACTTTGAAAAAACCTGTAACAAGAGAATTACACCAACGGGGCTCACTGAAGGGGAAAGGGGTTTTGAACAAACCAAGGCATGTTATCTCACCGAGGTCATTCCATTTTTCAAAACACTTAAAGAACATTTTAAGGGCATTCAAAAGGCTCTAACAAAAGAAGTTAAAGAAATGAAAGAAATTTTTGAAGAGTTAGAAGCTGAGGTTGACCAACACGTTGTAGATAGGAAGCATGATGAGATTGAGCGGAAAAATCTTCTTATTGCAAATGATAATTTAATTGCTGATTGCTTGTTCAAAGATGTGTTTCATGTTGCAACGAATTCTGAGCTTAATGTATCCAGATTTACTGAAATGCATGATGCACACACTATTGTTAAAGCACGTTGTCTGGAACTTGAAGCTGAGCTTTCTAAATTACGTGATAAGATTCAACAAGATAATCATAATGAATTAGTAAAACATTTTTCCAATCTTAAGGTAAATCATTTAAATCTGCAGTTAAAATATCAAAATCTTAAAGAATGTTTTAGAAACAACACATCTCCACCCGCTCGAGATGTTCCTGATTTTGACTCAGTTTTTGTAATCGAAAAAATGAAAGCCTCCATTCAAGGAAAAGACAACGCCATCAAAAAATTGAGAATGCAAATCTCTCAATTGAAAGAAACCCGTAGTGAAGCAGACCGTACACTTGATTTCAGGACCTTAGACTTTCAGATCACTCAATTAACTAAAAAAATCAATGTTCTTCAAGAACAAAATGAGCTTTTTAGGGCAGAAAATGGAAAGATTAAGCAGCATTACAAAGAATTGTATGATTCTATTAAGATCACGCGTGCTAAGCATCTAGAACAGACAACTGCCCTATTAACTGAAAATGAGAGTCTAAAGGTCCAAATACAGAATAAGCTGTCATGTGTCACTGCACCAGGAAAGTATGATATAGATGTTGAACCTATTCCTCCTCGTAATAGGAACAATAGGGAAGTGCATCTATATTATCTCAAACACCTTAAGGAAAGTAGGGAAGTGCATCTCACTTTTTACATCTCAAAGCCCTTAAGGAAAAGTGTCGACAACCCTTTGCGAGATCGCAGAGGAATCTAAGGTTGAAAGACCATTAGATAGCTCACTTGCATTAGCTTGCCGTTACAACCAAACACTCTCAAGATTGTTAGAATTACTAATGATTGGATTACTTTCCAACAATGCCCTAAATACACGTGAGATAACAAGCATGCCTTTCTAAACCTCATTTACCTGGAGAAAAAGCAAGTCACTTTTATGAGACAATTACAATGTCCAAAAAGAAAACCCACAAACTTGTAAAGGCAACTGAACTGTTCAGAGAGACAAATGTTCCATTGGTGCATCTTTCTACAGGATTACAACATTGTGCACAGATGCTATAGCGTGAGATCTACAGCCTAGGAGCACATCACAACATGCGCGCTAATAAGATCTCCGCTACAAGTGTCAACATGAAGAAGCGGTATCAGAAACCTCCTAGGACAATTACAAATCTAGTCTAAAGCGCCATGAAATGGTGTTGATTGCTCAGTATTCTATCACACTCTAAGCGTAATATCAATTAATTCAGAACATAATCTCAATTCTTGCGTATTGCCAAACAAATGTAACAAATGCTTAATTTCGAGCAATCATGATAGGTGTGTGGATTACTTCATTAGCACTCCTATGATTCATTCCCCCTCTGTTAAAAATGTCTGTGGGTACAAAGTCAAGCAAGTTTGAAACCTAACATGTCAAGAAGAGGAAACCAACAGGTAACATACTTACACTAATAGAGGTTATCAATGAATGCCACAGGAAGACATTCCACATTAAGAGAATACGTGCCCTTTAACTAGTCTCACAAACAAACAACAAGGGGTCGCGATTCTTATGCAACCCAACCACAATTGAGGATCCAACTAGTCCAAACCGTCACATCTTCGTCTGTTTTCAAATTGCAGTCGTAACAGATCATCCTTTGTATTTGGAACTCAACTGTCTCTCAAAATATTAATGAGGTGGATTCGCTTATCGCTTAGGCTCACAGACAATTTCGTGAAAAAGTTTATCGAGACGGTTAGATTCGGGAATGACATTTGTGCTACTCATGGTTATGGAGAGTCTAAGTGTATTGGTGAAAGTGTGATCTCCAGGTATATACTACGTGGAAGGACTAGGACAACATATGTTTTTTGTCGGTCAATTTTGTGACTCGGTATCTAGAAGTTGCCATAAGAAGCATTCTTGCTACCGTTTCGATATATTGATGGTGTTGAGTTAATTAAAGGATCTCGTGGTTCTAATTTGTACACTCCTCGATTGAAACATGTTGAATCCTCTCGCAATTTACTTGTTTGTCCAAAGACTCCAAGAACAAATCATGGTAGTAGGCATCGGGCGTTTAAACCACTTAACTTCGGTACCATCAATGACGATTGCAAGAAAATATTTAGTTTGAGGCTTACCTAGATTGAAGTTTAAGAAAGATCATCTCTGCTCCGCGTGTCAACTAGGAAAGAGCAAAAAACATACCCACAAACCCAAAACTGAAAACACCAACTTGGAAGTTCTTAATACCCTTCATATGGATTTATGTGGACCAATGCGAGTTCAAACAATTAATGGGAAGAAATACATCTTAGTTATTGTTGATGATATATCTCGGTTTACTTTGGGTACAGTTTTTGAGATCAAAGATGAGACCGGGGCCATAGGTTGTCATCAAATTTCTGTGAGCAAATACAAGTCGGATCTCGACAAAATCTGTTCGCAACATTCTTACCAATTACAATTGCACAGAATTTGTCTAAAACGCGAAGATTTTGACTGATTATTAAGAACGTGTCACACTTTCATCACAAAAGACAGTTCTGAGGACTCCATAGCAAACGGCTTGTCCGAAATACCGGAACCTGTTACACTTGAGTTGAGGGCTGCTAGGACAATGCTGATCTAATATCCATAGGTCCCTGATGTTTCTATGGGGCAACAAGTTATGGCTACTGCGTGTTACAAGCCCAAACCGATCCCTTATTCTACACTCGTCACTAGCAAGAACCCAAATGAAGAGTCTATGTGCATGACAAAAGCCTGATCCCTACAATCTTCATGTTCTTTAGTGCTTTTGTGTTACCCTACAAATGACCGCGAAGATCTTGGAAAATACAAACTCACAACCACTGCAATTAAGACATATTCAGTGGTTATTCCTAGCAGGAAGAGGTATTGAATCTACAAAAAAAGAACCCTCGTATTATGGAAACCATTCACAGTGTAATCTTATCACGACTGACTGAGCAAATAGGCTCTTGTTGCAACTCAGAAACAGGACCCTCTCCTTCTTTACTGTCGCCTGGACATATAATTTCAGGTCTCGTAACCAAAATCCGTTCCTTGCAACTCCTTTATTGTACCCTCCCCCACAAAAAAAGATCTAGAGATTTTATTCCTAACCAATGTTCGAATGAACCTGTGAAACCTCCTCGTGTTGAAAGACCGGTTCCCCTCCTATCTTCCAGTAGCTCAAGTCTAGTCAACTCAAGCGTATACCTTCATCTACACATTTTGATCAAGATGCACCTCTCCAAGTCATTCACCGTCATCATCGGCATTATAATCTCCAGCTACATCAAGGGCGTTTGCGCGCATACTCTCCTCTATAGGATCGACAATCCTTTTGCTCCTATTGACACAATGATCACATTCATAAACATGTTTGCTCTGGAACCTAAGGTCTGAAGCATCATTATCCCACAATCACTAGATCACTACTCGAAACTCCTTATGACTCCAAACACTTCATCATCTCGGGAAATGGACACACAAAGATCACCCGCTGGATAATATTATTGGCAATCCCTCTCGACCAGTATCCACCAGAAAACAACTAGCAACTGATTCCTATTGTTGTTGCTATTGTATAGACTCTGTCTTGACAAAATGAGCGAACCACAAAAGTCACTTTCAACACTCTATAATAAACCAAAAGATTTCTGGATTCAAGACCCAACCCACCCAAATGGCAAGATGAATATCACTGAATTGTGATCATGTACTGTCAAGTATGGGAAACTTTTCGTACCATCCACCATAGTAGCGTCATGATTATTACTTCTCAAGTGGATCTACAAAGTTACTCAACTATAATGAGTAACGGTGATGTTCTGAAACAAACAAGAGCTCGGTTGGGTTGGTGCCAAAGGATATCGACAATAGGAGGTGGAATTGGACAACTTTAATGGAATCCTTTGCACCGGTTTGGCACGAATCCGATGCTATTTGAATCTTCATCGCCAATAACCGCCAAGTACACAACAAGACATACTACAGATGATGTCAAAACAACATTCCTTAATGACGATTTGAAAGGAAGAAGTCTATGTTACGTCACACCAGGAGGGATTCGTTGATCCCGATTCATCCCACACATATTAAAGAAGCCCCTCTGGCGTGGTGTGATAACCTTGAGTCACGCTTTCTTCTGGACAATACACACTTTCCTCAAGGGTGCAGTTGAATCCAACATTATTCACCCGGAAACAGAGCACAAAAATCGAACAAAGAAAACACATTTTTTCTTGACATCAAATAATCGTGTAATGAGATGATATCATAATTGCGCCTCGACCGTACCCTTAAAGCGTGTGCACAAGTCTTATCCTACATGAGATGAGAACCAATAATTTCATGTATCAATGATGGGACAAAGTGTATAGTATCTTTTCTTAGAGATTACAAGTTCTTCAAAATCCCAAAGGCCATTTTTTGATCAATCCAATTAAAATTTGCTCTGAAATATTAAAGACAAAGTCATCTACGAGAATGGATTTCGTGTACCCTATTGATACACCCATGGGTATCCTGTACTTAAAACTGGTGATGAGGACTCCTTAGGGATATCCAGTTGACCTAGACATCGATTTTCAGTAAGTAAATGGTGTCCCGGCTCCATAATGTATTGCTCACATGACCAGCGGAGACCCGACATCTGTATAATTACGCAGTAATGCCAGTGGTGCTACAGGTATACAGGCTTTGCCTACCGCAAAAAGCACACTTGAAGCACTTAATGCAGGTCTTTCGGTATCTCAGCGTGGAACCATTAAATTGGGGTCTTTAGTAATACGAAAAGACACTGCCTACACAGGTGCACTAACGGCCTATGCAGAATGCGGACCATTTGATACATGGTTGTCCCGACACACCCGACAAGAAGTACTCAGGACAATTGCTCATTCCTGATCAGAGACTCAAACAAGAGAGAGTTGGTCCCAAAGAAACAGCAGAGCAATAGCGATCCTCCAACAACACAGGCTAATACATTGTCATGTCCTAGATTGTGGCTCAGATACATTGGATGAGATCACAGCTTACAGATTACGGCTTGTTCTTACCCCATAAGATATCTCTTATGTATTGCAGACAATCGTATACTGTCATATTGTACTTTTCTGCAATAATGTCCCAGAACTCCCGTCAAGCACAACATTAACATTCGAACATTAAACTCATTTAATTCAAGAGCAAGTTGAGAAAGGTGTATGGTTTGAATTATACTTTGGACGACGGATATAACAGCTCCGTGGATAATTCACCAGCATTTTACCAAGAAAAACGGTTCGAATTCCTCCCTACTACTTCCGGGCGTCTGGTATGAAGAAGTATGATCTCCGGAAACACTTAAACGTCTTTATGAAGGAGAGAGAGTGATAAATGAGGGTCCTCCAATATTCCATTGTAAAATAGAGTATATACAACAAATCTTAAAACAGAAATATACAACAACAAAATCTAACCTACTAAAAACACATAAAAATCAGAAAATAGAAAATACCAAAAAAAGTTTTCACAGACAGTATGTCTTCGTTTTATTGATAACATTTACTGTCCTATGAAATGTCTTCCATAATTGACACGGGATTTTTTAAATGAACACGAACGGAAGTATCCAACTTTTAAAAACATGTCTTAATGGCTTGCAGTTATTTCAAACGCAACCTGTTTTTCAAATTGAGGAAATCATGTCGCCCAAAAAGATGGTTGTATCCTAAACACACACTAGTGAATCTAGAAGCTCTCCGCAGCATGGAATACTATCTTACATCCACAGCATCTCATCACTCTAATGTACACGCTTTAGTGCATTTACTTCTGATCAAGAAAGAGAAGTCTCTTTTTTATCCGAATACTTTTCGTCTATGATTCTCAAGAAAGTATTCCGAGTATCTCATGGTGGTTTTAACGTTGTTGGAAAATCAATCAGAATTCAATTATTTCACACATTTTTTTCTGATACTCAATTCACGACTACTGCACTTTACAACATCGCAAATGGTCATTGTATTGAGAGGGGAGAGTATTTTTTTCAAAAATACTATGAGACAATTAACGCTCAAACAGTTTTGACAATGCCACATCACGTAATATCTGACGAAAAGAATTGTAACAACCAGGTTTCAATTTGAGGGGGAGTTAACTCTAGTATTAACTCTAAAGTGGCATGTTTACATCCATCTAATGTCAAGTGTACAGTGTCTTATGTGCCATGTGCTAAACTGCTTTTTCTTATGCTTATAAACTTTAAGGTGACTCCATAAGATGCCACAATCTTGTACATCCTTGAATTGCCCTTAGAAAACAACTACTAAATCATTAAAAGTACGAGTGATATACATAGATCGTCCAAGGGCAAGTCCTTAAGCCACAAATTCTAAAACCTGAAACCCCTAAGTATAAAAGGCCCCATTGCGTTTTGACTTGGTCAAATCGCAACATAGACCAGTCAACCCCCTTTGACCATTTTCGTCTCTTCTGATCCAAATCCAAATCGATAAGTCTGCTGAGCATGAGTGTTCTCTATTCGTAAACCTCGTGCCAATATATTGAACTAGGTATTATAAATTAATTATTTATACTCCATCAACATCTAGCTAATAACTTCGACAATAACCCTCAGCCAGCAATCTTTCATATTGTGTGCGATACTTGAAGATCTTTGTGTGTGATTTTCATCATCTAATCTTGGCGTTTGTGGTGTCACCTTGTGACAAATTGCTACAAGGTTCAACCTCCATAATATAGTATTGTGATGCTTTTGTTATGTGTTTAATTGGCTGCTCCTCTCATCATGTGTTTGTCCTGGATTTGTCGAATATGTGCCTTCTTTGTTTTTCGTGTGTGGTTGTTGTTTATTTGCTTGTTTTTTAAGAAAAATGTTTTTATAAAGCTATTGGTTGCGGACATACTTCGAGAGTTTGGATGGCCTAGAAATGCCTTAGTGGTGTTTAGTTTGGAATCATGAGACATTTAAAACCTTCTTGGTTGCCATTTTGTAATAAAGTGCTTGATTGCGTTTGTGTGGAATCCATAGTGTTTGCGTTATGCCTGAAAAATGTCGTTGCGTTTTTGAGTTGCAATATGCCTTTGCGTTTAGATTGTAATATTTATGCAAAGCGGTTCAAAACGTAATCAAGTTAGCGTTTTGGTGTAAAAGACCCTCATTAGTAAAAATGTAGACCACCTTTGTCAATTTTTTCAACAAACTGATAGCATTTTGATTATCTTTGAATAAAAGATTCCAAGCTTTGCCTAATTGCGTCTTTTTTGGCAAGACTGCGTTCATAGATAATCTGTATAAAAGGATTCAATGCGTTTTTGATAAAACTGCGTCCTTGATTTTTAAATAGAATATTCATATGCGTTATATTGTGTTGGTTTGACGTTTTGCTTGTCACAGACCACTAGTCATGTCAGCGTTTTGAATAAACTCAAACTGCATTTAATTATTTTTAATAAAATAATACATATATGCGTTTTATTATGGGATAGCGCAGATTATTGCTATCTGGAGCTGACCTAATGCGTCATTGGTACTTGCGATTTTGGGTGCCTGCGTTTTTGTCCCATTGTGTTTTGCCTAGTGTGCTTTAACCCTTGCGTCTTGTCTAGTACCACGTGACAATTGCGATTTGGTCATTGTGATTTGGTCATTGCGTTTTTGCCTTCTCTTCCATGAGTTAACTTTCGTTACTCAATACGTTGCACCAAGATCTGGTAACAATAACCACTTTTAAATATGATCAAAGGTGTTACCTCTTTCTTGGAATATCTATCACTAACTGTTTTTTTTTTTATTGACACTCCTGAGCATTTGCTCACATCTAACATCTCCTTATCGTATGTACGTCTTCCTAAGAATGTTGACTGTTGCAGATACAGATTGATGATGATTAAGAATGTTTAATGCCTTTGCTGAACAAGCACCTGCTGATGGTACCGACCCGCGTCGTACTGATGGACTCAATCCTGCCTCGCATCAGATTGTGGTGCCTCATGAGGAAAAAGTCAACTATAGCTATTCATGGATGTTGAAAGGATCGCAAAGGTAATCCCCAATCTACAAGATTGTTGTGGACATTCTAAGCACACCAACTCTCTTCCAGAGCGAGAGTCACTGCTCTCCTCTACAATTCCACCAATCTATAATCAGCAGTTATTGGGACAAAAAATTACCGAGTCTAAGGTATATGACAATATAACCGGGAAACTTAATAGTCGAGTCGCTAATGATCTTGTTTACGATCTCCACCCACAGACACCACATACAGCGATGCACATCAACTCAACACGCAGTCGACACCAAGAAAATGCATTTTCTTCCCACCAACTCCTGAAGCCCTTATCCAAGTTTGTCAACGATTTGGTTTATTCGAAGTTGGTCAGAACCTTATCAGATGTCGTGAACTATTACATGTTTCAACCGTGGAGAGCAGTCACAACAGTCATCAACTTGTGTCTTACGGGAAAGACTTCAGGGTTTGGAAGACCAAGGGCCTCCAGTGTTTGAGAATCTTTCTGGGGCTTCGTTAATCGAGCCCATATCCGATTAAATGCAGAAGAGGATGTTGGAAGAATTCACCCAAATCCATCATACTTCATTGAAGACTAAAAAGAATATAGCACAACATACTCAGGGAATGAAGAAAGCCATCCTTATTGTGATACCGAGTGTTAGGTTCACCAAGCTAATCATCTATTACTTACAAAGCAAGCGCAAGTTCCACCCGAGACCAGGTTCTCTACTTCATTTACCTAATGAAGAGCCTGTTCTTGGATATCTCAAGTTTAGTGCTAAGGGAACCAAACAAGAAGTATTTAGGATGCCTATTCCGAATAATCTTATCACAGTAAACCGATTCAAGGTGAACAATACTAAACCATGCGTCTCTGGAAAAAGTACTACAAGCATCAAAGATATCATCGCTAGGTAAAGAGGTAGGTGAACCTTGACTCTCCTGCTCGCTAAACCTGCTAAGGCTACCCAAACCCAAAGTATCCAAGCAATCTAAGCCTCCTAGCGACCGTAAAGCATCACCAAGAAACCTAAACCCTACACACCGCCAAAGCCTCAGGAAAAGAAACGAAAGATGGTTACTTAGACACAGAGAGACATCTAAGGCGCCATCTCCGCCAAACGAACCAAAGCTAGTAAGGTGGTAGAAGCAGCGAACGAAAAAGATCCTCTCTCAGGTAGTAGAATGAATTTTGTTGAACGAAGGTTGTTCCAGAGCATAAACCCAGGATTATGGTGATGAAAGAAGCTGATCTGCTCTACGCAGTGGAAGAAAGTATTTAAAATGAAATTCACACCGCTCGTCAGGGTCCACTTCCGGGGCATCTTCCACCGATGTAGTTAGGGAACCTGAATCTGAAAATTTCAACTGCTTCCAAGGTTCACCAAGGAAAGGGTAAGAGGAAAGTCGTGATGAAACGAAATTTGCCCTATGATCTACTCACCCCTTCAGACACTAAAAAAAGGAGCCCCTGCAGATCAGTTAATCTTTCAGATGCGCACTTCTACACAAAACTGAACTCACTGGTCATGATGAATCTTCCATCATTATATGTTTGAACTGGGCTTGACAGATCAGTGAGCACGGATTCTGTGAAGAAAGAACCGGGGAATTGATGCTGAGTATCAAGACATATGAAGCCAGGGCTGGAACCAAACCCTATTGACCAAAATAAAGGCCAAGCTGAACCAAACCCTGATGAATGCTGCCGCGTCTCAACCTCCATCAAGCTCATAGTTTGTTCTTGTTGCGGACCAGACCTTGAACACATGAAATCTTGAGCGCCGTCTGGACACGTCACTTCACCAAACCCTGAGCAAATATGAAGAATTCACTAAAACGGCTTTCCAAATGTTCATTGAGAACCTTAAACTCCACTGAAGGTGAAGTATAAGACTTGATGGAACCTGCAAGTGCTCCACAGGGAACTCTTCTATCTATCTCTAAAAAATCTTTGACAGAGGAACTACAGCTTCACACAATCAGTTCTTTCAGAGTAATCTGTCACGAAGATACAGAACCTGAGAAAACCACTCTGACCTGCAGAGTGATCACTCTAATATGTTCCCACAGTTCCCCATACATCAGACACCATCCATCAGTTCCTCTAATGACCACTTTAGTTATTGATCTCATAGTCTCTCAACCTATCCCCACATCGGTTCAAGCACCACTACCAACAATTACAGCAACCGCAACAGCAACAACAACAACAACAACAACTACAACAACAACTCTTCCACCAATACCACACCGTCAACCACAACAAGGCTCCTTAAGATTCGATTTTAATCCAAGGCGCAATAGAGACCTTGTAAACAAACATATTGGCGTGTATACATAGGTGGAGGCAAACCAATGCACTAGGGCAAGAATTAGACAATTAAACAAGGGTTATCCAGAATACTGTACAAACTAGAGAATCTTAATATCCCTCATCAAGTGAGCAAAGCGGTGGATGAAATCATCACTGATGCTGTTGACTAGGCTATTTAAGCTCCTCCCAGGGATCGCTTCAGAGACTTGCCAGAAGCCGACATGAAGGAGATTCTTCATCACCGCATGTGGGACATCCAATGATTCTAACCAATGCGGCATTGCAAGATCACAAATGCATATAAGCCATGGCGAATACCAATGGCACCGTGACCACAATCCCTGACCAGCTCCCACACTGATTTTCGGCTAACTGCACGAAGAAAGAAGTAAATAGAGATGTGTCATTCCACCGAAAACACCACCTGAGGTCTCCACCTCACAGCCACCTCCTCCTCCCACCACCCAGCAGGGTTCATCTAAACTCCAAGAGCTTCAAGAATCTTCTGGATCGTTGTTCTAATTGCCTCCCTCCTCCACTTCCCATCCACCAACGATGAAAAAACATGATCAGTTCAATCACGATGCTCCCAAGCTCTTCAAATACAAGCTGCTTCAGCTGAATATACGTGCTTGGATGACTACTGACACCAGACTCAAGCCGTCTGTCTTATCAATTCCTGAAGAGCTACTTATGGGATGATGATAACGACCATAAAAACGCACAGTACATCGTCCTACTATGAAGACATTGGCCATGAACATATTCCCATGGTAAACATAAGGCAAAATTGGTGGAACCACTCACTGAAGAACAGACCTCTACACCGAGCAACCTGCCCTGGTCCATCCCATCATCGACCTAGCCTATACCAGTAAAGACAACTGGGCAATATGCTCCGGCTCCACCTATGCACCTCCTTCAGAGAACACGTTACTTGCGTAGACTAGTGACATGGCAATCATTATAGACTGGTTCTGTAAAAAGCAAGGGATCACTAAACTTAAACAACAAGACCTGGAAGGCCCAGCACACGAAATTGTCAAAGTATTCCATCCTAATGTGATTCATCTTCAATACCAAATGGAAGAATGCCATAAACTACTAACACGATCAAGATGGAACGAGTCAATCATCAGGTATAATGTCAGCAAACCACTACCACTGGGTGGTCCACCAGACAAGTAACGCATCAAAAATTCCTATCTTCTTTCCAACAAAGATTTGGATATCTATGATACGGACACAAGAGGGCAGTCCATGCATTGTCCCATCTCGAAGAACATGAAGGGGCCTACTTCACATCCTGTGACATGCTGGCTTATACAAAGCAAATGGTACCTCCGATCAGATGTGGATTGAAAAGGAATGCAAGCAAGAAATCGCCGCTATGTATGTATAACATGCGTCTCCTGGTGTTCCAAAGACGACATGATTCTACATTGACAAACACACATCGAAAGGAGCCTGCGCAGAGACTGTTAGACTTATATATGTAGATTTTATAAGTTTTATCAACTAGAAGTCTTCTTCCTTATTCTAACGGGTACGATTGACAATGAAGCGAAGTATCGATATCATGCGTAAGCTTGAAACTTAAAGAATAAACTATTATGGAAAGGTGAGAACTTCAATACTTTTTATACCCTATTGACTTTGAAGATTTGTAAGAATTGAATCTTCAGGTTCACGCTGGTCACCATCTAACCGACCCGAAGATAAGAAGATTATCACTACAAGCTGTCAACTTATGGACCATAACTGGTGTACCTTGTTGGGTTTGTTCCAGTACTAGCTTCATCTCAGTCGGCACTTTTCCCTTATTCTTACTTTTACTCCTTTTTTATATCATACCTATAGACTTCTACACTAACTTGTTATCCCATGAATTTAATCCATTACACAACAATAATCTTTACCAATATGCTAAAAAATAATAAGAAAACTTAGAGAGAGAAAGTAGAGAGAGAAACAAGAGAGGAATATTAGATTAGAGAAAAGTGGTAGATTACAAGTGAATGAAAAATGTAACTAACACCCTTCACCAAGTGTGGTGAAGGGATATTTATACACATACCTTGCTAGCTTGGCACTTGGGCTTTCTAAACAGGCCAGGCTTGGTTTAACTTAGGCTTTGAGCCCGAAACACGGACAATATTAGATTACAATCCAAGCCCGTTAAACCCGACTAGCCTATTACAATACAAGACCTAGTTTGACTTTCTAAGACCGATAACATTCTTGTTTGACTTAATATAATTAAGGCTAACAATCTCCCCCAATGTTGAGGTCTCTTTCTTCAAACTCCTCTGTACCACCGATGACATTGAAGATATGACGTTTGACGTTTATGCTTTGCCTTGTTATGGTCTTGTCTTGTTTGTAATGGCTTTGTTCATCCATGCTTTGTGATCTTGATTTTGAGCCTTTATCTTTTGACTTTGAATTCTTGAGATCGTTATCTTGCATCATCTCCTTGACTTGAATCATCTTGATTTGACTTCCTTGATCAACTTGTGCTCTTGACCAACATGCTCATACTTGTTACATTCTTGTTTGACATATGTGATTATAAGTCTAACAATCTCCCCAATTGATGATTCTTTATTTGACTTTGAGGCTCTTTGATGGTGGGGAAGATTAGAATCAACTATCTTGACGTTGAATGATTGACTTTGAAAGCTTGAGTATGAGCATGTGGTTTATGAATCCGACTTCGCTGGAATGAGGCTGCAACACCGTCGTCTTATCCTGAAATAAAACAGTTAGCAATAAAAGATGAATTTGGCTTTGTCATTCATCTTGAGTTCGGTTGCATTAACCTCCGGTTTCCCGTTTTATAGTATAAATACTATACCTGTGATCAGGTAGATTCAAAGAATCTCCTTGACAGGGTTTCCAGCTCAAAGCGTAGGATCTTCTAACACATATGTATTAGATTCACCATGCTTGCTAGTTCTCATTACCGGAATGTCTCAAAGCAGACAACACGGTAAGAGTGAATCAGATAGTTACTATCTTTCTGATTAAGTCGTCAATTCATTTACTGGACCAAAATTGATATCCAGTTATCACAAGCTTGATTCATATAGAATCTTGCAAGTCACCTACCAAGAGCTTGTTTGATGTTGGCTCAAGCAGGATTTCCATCTTCACTGTGAATACTTAGGTATCACTCGGATGTTCTGGCAAGATCTCAAGGATAATGCGTAGGACTCTTTGTTACAACTTGTGAACTTTATGGTGTTCAACAAGTGTATTTTGACATTGTGTCGTAATGAGATTTATTACTTTGAACTCGTCTGGCCTTCCTAGACTCGATTTGTGCACTTTTGGTTTTAGTAATCGGAGGCTGGAGCAGACTGCCACCTATTCAATATTAACAATCTCGGAGTGAGATGTCAATAGATAACGTGTGTATCTTCGTGACAAATGAGACAAGTTTCTTTTGAGAGAAACCCGAATGGCTGGGAAGGGTTGGTGCAGTATGCATCAATGGGTCATGATGACTTTCTTCATATCACCATCATCTTGTGATGATTTTGATAGGAATATGTATTGACCCCGGTTTCTGCCTAAAGTTGTTTGGGGGCTTCTTTCTTTTCACCCATTATCCATACATTTCTTTTTCATTCTTCAACCCCTTCAATGCTTACCAAGACGTCATTACTAACACCTTGTTGTGATTGTTCCAGTGTTAGCTCAATCTTAGTCGGAATTTTTCCCTTATTCAATAAAATTTCAATCTCCATTCATACTAAGGGTGCACTATTTCTAAACTTAAGGATTGTCTTTGGGTAGATCCTCCGGTTCTGTTGGATCATTGGATTATTCCTACCTAACCACCTATGACTTCAGAATCATATGGAAATTAATAGGTTGTTGGGTTAGAGATCGGGAAACCATAAAACCATTTTATGACACACCCAACTTGGAAGTAGCCAGCACAAAAGGAAAAGAGAAGATAGAACATTTTGGAGTGAAGCTTGAAGAAGAAGATCATGACATAAGACAATTTCATCCTACACTACCAAACAAAGGACCAACTTTGAACAATGGCATCAAGATCAAGGAAGAAGAGACAAGCAGAACATCAAGTGAAGCTCTTGTCATTGTTTGAAGAACATCAAAAGAATTGAAGCTGTTTGAAGCTTATGAACTTAGAGAGGAGAATGTTGAAAGTATAAGTTCATAAACCTTTGCACAGACTTCATGATTATTTATGTAATATGTAGTTATAATATAGTTTAAGAATTGTAGGCACTTTGTACTAATGTAAAAAAGCCCTGCACGAATTCTAGTATGGGTCAAAAGCCCAAAACAGACCCATATAGTTAGTTAAGACAGTTATATGACATTTATGCATAAAGAGTCATGTCTGTTGGCTAATTTGAACCAACATAACCCTTTATTCATAACCTATAAATAGTTGGAATGTAAGACAATTCGTTTTTCAATCAATATAAAAAGTACTTAGCATATATACCTGTGTTTGTTCCTTTATATCTGTTCCTGCACACTACTTTTGAAAACTTGCACAAACTCAAAACCAATTTGCAGTCATTCAACATGGCTAACCCAAACACCCTGTTAGATGACAGATGGACAAACCTGAAACCAATGAGGTTTATCCATTATAACACAAACACCTTCCATAAATAAACACCACTAGCAAACATCCAAAGGCACAATTCAATCTTGTTCTCCATAAATAGAAATAAGTCTATGGTGAGCAAGAGGCAAGTTGGAAAAGCCATAGAATAAGGCAGAAAATATTTCCCAATAATTGCAAAGGAGATTAAAGAGAAAGATGGAGGAGATAAGAACTCTATAACTCTACCATCAATCGTAACAAACTCACACAACACTTTAGGAGACACAAGTGCTGTCATTGCAAACCACAAGGGGACAATATAATCAAAACCTGTCCATGATGAAACAGAAGGAAGAGAGTTGAGAAGATTGGCAACAAGACGTGTGAGGACTCGCAAAGAGCAAAACAAATAAAGGTCTTTATGGAATCCAAAACCTCTGTAAATATTACGTACCCTGAAATTGGCATTCTTCTTGAGACAAAAT
This sequence comes from Tanacetum coccineum, assembly GCA_026074375.1. Taxonomy (NCBI): domain Eukaryota; kingdom Viridiplantae; phylum Streptophyta; class Magnoliopsida; order Asterales; family Asteraceae; genus Tanacetum; species Tanacetum coccineum. The sequence goes on from BQNB010024701.1 coordinate 56,619, forward strand.
GCCATGCTTAAAGGACAGATCAAGGGCATTTGGGATAATATATGCCTATGTTAGCAACTAACACAAATGTAAACCCTATGTTCTAAATTGGGTCTGTTTTTGCAACATTAAATGAAAAATTTGATGCTAACAAAATTAGATGATCAACATGGAGATGTATGTTTATTTCACCTATCGGATGCGGGAGAAGTAGTGATCAACAACGTGAATGGAAGGTTATCATACCGGTGGTGGGTGCTGAGCTATGCCCCGGGTGTTTTGAAGTATGATGTCTGAAGTAGTAGGAACTCATAAACATACTTCATTAGAACATACTAGAAAGACAAGGCTTTTGAAATTATATATATGAGTCCACATCGCCTCCTCCAAATCCGTCGGTTAGGAGCCCCCAATAGACCAATTCTCGTCTTAATCTGACGAGCTCTCCTTACCTTGTGCCTCCACCTCTCCCCACTCCCCCCACAATATAAACCCATAGTCCATCCCAAAACTCCTACCCGCTGCAATAACAACAGTACAAGACGTCTTTTGAATCTGTGTACCCTCCTTGAACCCCTAAGATCCCGAAAGAGTACCCCACCACGTCTTGTAGAGGAAGGTTTCCCCCCCTCACCCCTCCCTTCGCCACCCATCTGGTTTTATCGCGCGCTTCATGCCCTTGTACCCCCCCCCCCCCCGTATCCATTTTTCTGCCTCCCCGCAACGCTGAGACGGTCTGTGACGCGCCTGACGTTGGCTCACAGACAGACAACTATCGTCCCAACATCTATCGTGTCACATTGCCTGGCCACCTCCTATTTATGTTCTCCCCCAAGGACCCGTCACCTGTCATGTGTTCGGACTCTACCTACGAGTCGAACCGCGTGTGCTCGTGTGCTATCCCTATCAAGTTAAATGTCGGATAACCAATTCTCCGAATATATACCCTGTGTGACAAAGGTAATACCTTTACAAATTGCGAAGTATTTTGCATTCCTCAATCTATTTAAGCATGATGAATAATAATGCAACAATGGACACATTAGAGAGAAGGTTTGATAAAGTACTAAATGGTTTATAAGAGTTACTTGGGAATAACCAATCCTTGGTTCCAATTCCCCCCAAAATAAATGGTAGTACGTTCCACATATTTGATTTGTACAAACTGATTGAAGGATTTGGAGGATATCTAAGTGTATACTTTGGAAAAGAATTTGGTTACAATAGGAGAAATTTTAGGTTTGTCAAAACAGGATGAAGAAGAAGTGAAGAACTGCTACATCCAATACTTGGATGTTTTTACAAGTTACTACAAGACAGCGAGGGTGCCTAATCAAGATCAAAGATCAAATCTTGATATACCTGCAAGGACTTTGGATCAAGCTAACCTCCCCCCCCTTTCAAGGCAAAAGGTAAACTTGCCCTACCTCTTATCAATGTGATTTTGCGTGAGCACCCAAACTTGGAAGTAGCGAGCACAAAAGATAAGGAGAAGTTTCTAGAACACTTTTGGAGAGGAAGCTTGAAGAAGAAGATCATGACAGAAGACAATTTCATCCTACACAACCAAACAAAGGACCAACTCTGAACAATGGCATCAAGATCAGGAAGAAGAAAGAGACAAGCCAGCAGCCATAAGTGAAGTGTTTTCATTGTCTTGTAAAGCAGAACATCAAAAAATTGAAGCTGTTTGGAAGCTTATGAACTTAGAGCTGGGAGGCTTCGTGGTGGAGGGGAAAGGTTCGGGAATTGACGCTAACAAACAATAATGCCCGAGAATTTTCCTTACTTAAGAAATAGAAGGAAGGGAATATGAGGACGTGGGCCGTGAAGAAGAGGAGTATTAGATCATGAAACAGGTGGATCACAACTGTGTGGAATCCCTTTGTTCCTAAATGGCAGAGAGAAAGAAAGCAGGAAAAAGAGAAGAGTCAAGGTAGTATCCAAAAGGCAAATATTTGATCTTTACCTGTTACTGTTTAAGAAAAATAGCTGTTTTCAAAGAGGAGAAAAAAGCGAGAAGATAAGACAAAGAAACTATATTGTTGGTCAGTCTCTTCCAATGAGGTTCATTATGGATGGATGTACTTCACCATCTAAGCATGATGCACTACGGGGATATTGCTAGTAAGCTGTGGCAAAGCAAGATTTGGAGATAGGTAATGATAGTCTAAGAGAATGAGTGAAAGTCAATGCTAAAGGATAAAGGAGTTTTCAGGAATTTAGGATGAATTGAATGTTTGGAAAGAAGGGGTGTTGCATAGGGCCTATTATGAGACTAAGAGGTTTTTCAGGAAGAGATATACGGAAGCCAACTCAATATCAGGATGCGAAAGGACTAAGCCAGACAATAAAAGATGTGTAACATGAAGTAGGTTTGCTATAAGAGACACGTACCACCTTCTGGGATCCTTAGGGCCATCACTCTTAAGAAAACTAAGGGAGTGAGTCTTGAATGATAGACGTAAGCTCTTGAGAGGGGTGACTTTACGAAGACGGAAGCTCGATAGGAAGACTCGTGAAGAAAGAATTGATAGTTTGTGAAGGGTTTTGGCTCAAGTTTAAAGAGGTATGACAAAGAGAGTATCTGTTCTGCTGTGAACCTACCCATTCAGGCATTTATTAAGTTGCTGATTGGCCTAGTACTAATTTAAAGATGTCAAATAGTTCTGAAAACAATACACATTCAAACCACTTTTACTTCTGCTTCATCAAGTCCTGCTGAGTCATTCTTAGGCTATGTGAATGTGTGCAAATAAATGTTTCTCCAATTTCATTAAATCGGCTGTCTTAAAAGTGTTCCACCAACAGTCAGAACACTTGATGAACGATTTTCGATGATTGGTGTGCATATGACAGAAGCGTTTGATCTTTGGGGAGGGAATTGAGGAATTAGTGACAACTGTTGCATAAATGTGGCATAATGGCAAATAGTCTATGTTAGTCGTACTTAAGTTATAGGTCTTTACAAAGAAGTAATTGCCTCGCCAGGTCTTAGAAATGACTTAAGTTGAGTGATTTGTGATGAAGAGAGATAACGATGAAGCGCTATATGTTAACTGAGAAACAAGGATGGATGCTGCAAGGTTTGACAAGAAGAAGGCCAAATGTTATAAATGCTCAGAGTTGGGTCACTTTGCTAGGGAATGAACAGGAAAACAGTTGGATTCTAAAGCAATGTACTCTTCATTCAAACGTAAGGAGCTGGATAAGACAGAAGAACCAAAGGCCTTGTTGTCTGTTGATTCAATGTTAAACTGGTCAGATCATGAAGGTGAAGATGTAGAAAATGGTGCTGCTCAAGTATATGGGATGATGGCTAGAGCTGATGAGGATGCTGCTGGTAGTGCTACTGGTAATACTACTGGTGATATTGTTGATGATGTTTCTAATGCTGCTGCTGAATTTGCACTCATAGGTATCTCCTCTCAAGTATAAACTTGTCCTTTTGGTTGTGAACATCTATATGCTGAACTTAAAAAGGAATTTAACAATGTAGAAGCTCAATACAAAGAGTGTTATATTCAGGTTCAAGCATATAAAAGTACTTTACAAACTTTAGAACAACAGAAGGGATGGTACCAAAGTAATCAGCTAGCATTAGAAGAAAGAATTAGAAACTTAACTGCTAATTTAGAAAACACAACAAACATGTTAAAATATATTGAGAAACTGAATAAACAGGCTAAACTTGAAAAACTGAATGATAAGGTTCAACTTGAGGAGACTAAGGCAAGATTTGACAAATGGAAGGACTCTTCCAAAAACCTGGACAAACTGATCCATAGCTCTATGTCCTCAAGATCAAATTTTGGTTTAGGATTTGG
>BQNB010024702.1:0-60423 GCA_026074375.1 Tanacetum coccineum
CTAAATGCCACCTATTCCATTTCTTCGAAGATTAAGGAAGGAAAAAGAAGAGGCTCGGCATAAGAAGTTCTTAGAAAACCAGAAGCAGCTCCACATAAATTTGCCTTTCATCGAGGCCCTAGCCCAAATGCCAAAGTATGCTAAATTTCTTAAAGGTTTGCTGACAAATAAGGCCAGACTCGAAGAAGATTATACGATTACTATGAATGAAAGGTGCTCAGCAGTATTATTAAACAAGCTTCCATCAAAAGAAAAAGACCCAGGGAGTTTTACTATTCCTTGTGACATTGGTTTATGACATCAAATAACGTCTATTTTATAGCATCATTTATCCCGTGTTATTAACCCATTTTGTATAGTTATTGCAAAGAATTGTTACTTAATCATTTATATTTGATAATTGCAGTAATAATGGAGTGCTTGGTGAATATTAGCAAAAGGCGCGCATTCTGGAGCTTAAATGAAGATATTTTAAAGATTACTATTCTGACGACTAATACGCTGTATCCATTAAGGAAGATACGACGTATCCATGCCTGCACTCACTAAAGACCACAAAGGAATGAAGCTCAATACGCCGTATCCAGAAGAAGTCAATATGCCATATTGAAGATATAGTATGTGAATATTGTAGAAGATATCAAGCGTGGTCCCTACTCTAATAAATCCCTAATACGCCGTATCCAATCCTTGGATACGCCATATCGAACTGACTTCCAGACCTTATAAATAGAAACTCAAAAACGAGTTTTAAGTGTGCTAAATCATATTCTCGATACCTAAACCATAAAAGTTAATTTTCAGAGGAGAAAGAAAAAGAGCAGAAGAGGATCGAGCATATGTTAATCCCAATTCCATAGGAGACAATGGTGTAATTCCATTTACTTTAGTAATCATTCCGTTTTTGGTATCATTCGTTTAACTCGGTTAGCTTTACATGGCTAATAATATGCTATTGTATTTTATTATGATGTTTGAAGGCTAATACCTTCGGGTATTAGCCAGTTTATGAAGATCTGAATGTTTGGTATTTGTTTATCTTGATTTCTTGATTTATCGTTGAAGATGCTTGTTTTTATGTTTATCAATTTATACTTGTTTACAGCGCTCTTTTTGTATGCGACCTTCATTCAACTGATCTATGTGATACGGACCAAGTAAAATCTAGAGTCTGGGATAGCTCTCCATATAGTAATTTATACATCTAGAATCATAGGATCACAAATATTATCCTTCTAAATCTATGTCTAGGATACGCTTCGGGCTTAACTAGTTAATTGGATATTGCCAATGGTTTATTGATCGTGTTGACTAGAAGGTGAACCTAGATAATTCAATCAGATAACGTTTTGATTCTTGGATAGGTGGGACCAAGTGGACTACTAGTGTATAAATCGCCATTAAGCGGTAAGTGGGTAAAGTCTCTATGAGCTAGGGTTTAACAAGATCATCATTGCTTTAATCCCTAAGATAGATTATAATTAAGAAAATAAGGATGCTTTATGCGGATGCTTTAATTGTGACAAAATTAATGTGTCTAGGTCTTAGGATGATGTAACGCCTAAGTCTTAAGAATGATATGCCGCCTCGAGAAAAGAAATCATTGCACTAAATAAACAAACCAACTTTCTAATCGGATTAATAAATGTTAATACAGTTTTCTTATATTTGGCTCGACCGCTCTTTTATCTTTTGTTTATTTGCTTGCGTGGGTTAAAGTGCCTTGAATTGATTGTAGTCACCAACCAAACCGTGCCAGTCTCTCAGGCTAAAAACCCCCTTTTCCCGTTAGAATTAGGATTAAGACTGACATAGGTTTAGAATAGAATAGAATTAACATAGATTAGATAACCAAGATATAAATTAAATTGATATATTTAACCTCACTTCAACGTGTTTGACACCCTTACTTACCATCGAAACTACTAACCCGATCGGGTAACTAACCGTTAAAGTGTTGTTTTTGGTTTAGTCTCTTTAAAAGAAAAACGCACAAAGGAGAGGAGGAACGGGAAAGCGCGAAGCTATTAAAAACCTTCTCCTTTCGGGTCGTAGTTCCTCGGAACAACCATCCTTATACCCCTCGTATAGTTTGTTAATCAATTAAAGGTGAGCCGTACTTCATAAGTGACACAAAGGCAAGTTTTAAATCTTTGTTGTTTTTAAATACTTTAGGAAAAGTATTTATGATTATTTGATAATATATTCACAAAAATCGAGAAAATAAAATATTTTTGTATTTTTATATTTTTATAACAAGAAAATAACTTCACGAGGAAGGGTCTTCAAGGCATAACAAACTTCAACTCGATAATCGTGCACACCTCCCCGGCAGCGGCGCCAAAATGACAATTGCCTTTTTAGGGGTAATTATATTCTATATATAGTATACGTATTCCAAAAGATTCAAAGAAATTACTTTTGACCAAAGCAATATCTAAAATCTCCCGGGTCGTTTCCCGTCGAGGCGTGAATTTGAAAATCGAGAATCGGTTTGTGAACAATGCTTGAATAATCAAAGATTTGATTTGGAATCTATTTCTACTAATAAAGTGCAAAAAATAACTAAAAGAAAGCAAACAATAAAGGCAATTATAGATACGGGCTAAAAACGTTAACGGGAATTAAAAACGAACGCGACTTAAAAACCTAAATTATCAAAATTTAATCCTAAAATGATTATTTACTTTTTATAAATCCTAAATGACTAAAATGCAAGAACTAAGAAAACTAAACCAAAAACGAAAGCACTTTAAAGCTTAAAAACACGAAAAACGTGAACGAGAGCTAATCCCGTTCTTTAAAAAACCTAAAATCTACAATTTTAACTCTACGAAAGCAAATCTAATTTTCCTAAGTCCTATTTGATAAAAGAAAATTAAAAAAAAAGAATTATATTTTTTTGACTTTTATATTTTTTTATTATGAATTAAAAACGATTTTAAACTAAATTAAATATTAAAAATACTAAATGAATTACAAAAAATCTAAAAAAATCACAAAAAGTCTCTTGAACTATGCTAATCCTAGGAAAAATAAGCGGGGTAACACAACTTATCAAATAAGCTGTTAAATAAGCTAAAACAGCTTATAAGCTTAATGGGCTAAAAGGCCCTTAAATACCAAACCACATGGGACTATAACGAAAAATTCCCAAGGGCGTAGCGGTAGAGTGTGTGTTATAAGGGTTGAGGGTGTTGAGGTCCAGGGTTCGAGCCCTGCTCACTTTGGACTTCCACCTTCCCATTTTTGCTTTTTTTAAAACTTTTTGCAAAAACTTAAAAAGGACATGAAAATAAGCATTTTAAAACTAACAACTTTTTATGAAAAGCCCAGACAAGCCCAAAAAATGAGCTTATAATATACAGAAAACTAAAATTTTCTTAATACTTGAGAAAACTAACTGTTAGATTATAGAGCTTATCCAATAAGCTCCAATAGCTAAAACTAAGACCTAAAAAACTAAAACAGGTAAACCTAAGCATCTAATAAGCATATCTAGGCAAAACCTAAACTAAATAAGCCACAAAATAAGTAGGACTCTAAGAAGCATTTTATTACTTAAATTCTAAACCAAATGAGCACATAAGCTCAAAAGAGCTTATGACTTAGCAAATAAGCCACTAACTAGGTCTATCTAACCTAATGAACAAAAGCAAACAAAAAATAAGCACAAAGAATAAGCAAATACTCTAAAATAAGCAAATAAGCTAAACAGCCAAAACTGTTAACAAAACAGCCTGGGGGGGCTTTTGAGCTTATTTTTAAGCACTGAAATGGATCCTTATGGGTATGTAGCTTATACCCCTGAAAAGCTTATCCAATAAGCTACAATAATCAACATTTAAAAAGGAGTTTGAAATTCATCTAAGCTATTAAAAATACACTTGAAAAGGCCTGCTCACACAGACTTAACTCTTTTTGGTTTTCTTTTTGAAAGAAAAATGGCTTTTTGCAGACTTCAAAATAAGCTAGTAAAGGGTTTTAAAAGCTAAAGTAAGCTGAAACAGATGAAGTTGGACAGACAATGAGCTTATGCAAGAGCTTACAAGACCTAAAAACAATTTTCACTATCTGAAATTTGGAAATGAAAAAGGGCTTTTAAAACTAAAAAATTGACTTGACAAATTTTTACTAAAACAAAGGTAGACTAAGAGGACTCTTCTACTGCATTTTGACACTAAAAAGAACACAAATACTACCCTTAAAAGCTGTTAACAAAGTCTTAATCAAATGAGCTATATAAAGCTGCTTTTGAACCACAGTTTTATACACCTTATAAGAAATACTTAAAAACAAACTTTAAGACATTAAAACCTTTGAAAATAGATTAAAGTGACTTAATTAAGGATTGTATAAGAAGGCTTAGTGACCCAAAAGGTTTTTCACCAGTTTTGACCCATTTGACCCCTTATGCCAAACACCCCTTTAAGTGGCAAAACCAATTTTAAGCTTGATTTTCAATGATTTAAGCTGAGGACATTAAAGGCAGATAACAAGTAATCAAGGTTAAGCAAAAATAAGCAGAGTACAATAATAAATAAGCACTTAAATAAACAAACAAAGATAAACAGAATTAAGAGCAATTTAAGACAGATTTAAGGCAAAACATGCACAAATGACAAACAAGCAATAAACCAAGACAAGTAAGCATAAAAACAACAATAATAAGCAAGATAAGCAGGAAATAAACAGGAAAACAGTAAATAAGCAAAGCTACAGTAAAATAAGCAAAAAATAAAAAAAATTAAACTCACAATGATCCAAGCTTTTGGCAAGTAAATAAGCTCTCAAATCAGCTTATACCAACCTATATGCTTCCCAAGAAGCTCTAACCCAAGGCCATCCACTATTTACCTTGCTCCTTTGAATTTGACAGATTCTTGTGATTTTCTTTTGATTTTTAAGACAGAATTTGAAAACAAGCTTATATAAGCTTTTAATGGTTCAAAAGCTTATACAAGAGCTTAAAAACAGTAATTAAATGACAATTAATGTAAATGACAATATTTAAAGAAAACTTTTAAAATTTCATTAATCTTAAAAAAAATTACAATACTTGGAAATGTAAATGACAGGGAATTAAAAATGCAGTAAAGTAAAATGGTCTAATTAGTTTTAAAAACAAGAACTAAAGACAAAAAAAAGCTACCATTGACTTCTACTTATACTAAAATATTCTAAGTCTTGGTCTTCATGTGTGCTTCTTCACTGAGAGGCCAAGAGGGTGTGTTTGTTATGTGAGAGAGTCCCAAAATCAATCTAAGCCTTCCATTTTGCTTTGTCCCCAAGGCCTTTGATCTAAACCCTCCATTCCTTGTCATTGTCCCATCAACGAATCACAATTCGTAGGATTGCCAACATGGAATGTTGTTTTATGGTGTGGGGTTGAGGGTGTGACTTTGTTTTGGCAGGTTGCAACAGTAATCGAGGTGAAAGAGACAATGAATAGTGACATTTTGGGTTTGGCGGGAAAATTTTTGATATAAAGGATTTAACGGGCGTTTGCCCTGATTTTGAGATTTGTTTGCACCGTTAGTCCTTAAAGGACTAACAACGTTAGTCCTTAAGGACTAACGATGTAAAGGGTATAGGGGTGATGTGGGTTAATGGGTTAACGGGTGTAGGTTTATGGTTTTGGGCTTTATTGTTGGGCCGGCTAAGGGATAAAAGGGTTTTGGACATTAAGGCTTATAAGCCTTAGTATAAATATCTTAATGGGCTGACCCGGCCCATTAAATGGGTGCGGGTTGGCCCATTAAGTATTTCTTCGACATCGGCTTCGTCTTTGACTTCTCGGGTTTGACTTTGACTTTGACTTTTGACTTTTGACTGGTTGACTTTGACTTTTTACACGCTCTTCCCGTTCCGTGCTCGGTTTTGTCCGCTTTGGCTTGATTTTTCGTCCTTTTATCGGATATCCGTTTCCTGCACAATATAAGTGAAAACATACAAATACAATGTATTTTTGGTACGTTTTTGGTCATTTAAGTCCGTTTTTAAAGGTAAAAGGTATGTGTAATTAAGCACATACCAAAATCCCCCATACTAAACTATTGTCGTGTCCTCACGCAATGCTACAAGTAAGCACTTAGAAAACTAAGACCCTCAATCCCCCTCGACTAATAACCTCGAAAAGTAGCTAAGTGTTCGTCAAGGGGAAATAAAGAATCAATAGCTTTGAAAAGCCCCGTTTTGACCATTAAAATATTTACGCTTATTACCACACACATATTTTTGTATTTTTCTCTTTTTCTCATTTTTTGTACTTTTCTTTTTAAGCAACTAACTAACATGTTTGACTTTCGTTATTTTATAACTTTTAGGGATCATAGAACAAGAAACATTTCAATCCTAAAATGCCCCAAAAAGGATAAATTCATCGTTCCCGACTTTTCACTTATTCCAAACCAAGCTTAAAACGAAATCACCGTTAAATATAAGTTAAGATGCTAACACTACTCATATTTGTAACTTGTGAACTTTTCACTCCCGACAATTATTATATATTAGGTGAATGTGCCATTTCGAATTTCAACCATGGATCAACGTTTTGCAAAATTTCTATGCTTCACGTTCCACCCGAGAATAATGAGTTTGAAGGCGAGATCATCCCATGTAGCGACTTTCGTCTCGGCACATCCCAACCTTGCGGCTAAGTGACCAGGCTTTTGACACCCCACAGAGACTAGTATCGAGACTCACGGACCTTCGGTTTCAAAAACTCTTAGGCTTCCCGTATCTTAGGGCTTCCCGTATATAATAGCTTATTTGGAAAATCACAACTAAAATGAGACAGTCTTATTTCAAAAGCATATTTAATTTTAAGAAAAAGAGTATTTCCTATATTTATTAATTCACGTTTAATACCACGTAAACAATTATTCATTCTTAAGGAAATCCTTTTTTTTTCCTAGACCTTTTAAGAAGGCTGCACATTGGTTGTGAGCCGGCAAAGGCAGCAAACTTTGATCAGTCTCGGATAAATACGATGTGCCTTATTTAGAAAGACTGCAAGCATCGGTTGTGAGCGGCAAGAGCAATAAATTTTATGCCACAGTTATAATATACTCATTTTTTCATTTTTTCCATTTTTTTTCATTACACTTTATATTACCACGATATAGAGCAAAACATTTTTAGAAAATTTAAGTATAAATTTGAACTAAAATTATTGATATCATCCATACTTCAAAAATTGTTGATTTAAGTTTAATTTTCGAAAAGAGCACGTATTATTAGTCCGGTTAGAAGCTTATGGGAGAAAAAGCCACAAATTACACACATGAGCTCTTAAGATTTCCAAATAATCCTTGTTTAGCATCTAACTCATAATTAACTCTATCATTTTTCGTTCTTCGCGAAGATCCGCGAATGCTTAGTCTAAAAGTTAAGGAACAAGCTAGAGCTCAACACGCTCGATCGAGTCAAAATTTATTCTTATTCTACTTAGCAGGAAAGTCAAAATTGTGACAAAACACTTACTATATTTTTGTAATTTTTAAAAATTTTGCATAAAATCACGATATTTTTTAAAAATTTTGGTGGTAAAAACGGGGTTACGCAAAAACAACGGCTGCAGGCACAATCAAATAGAAGATCCCCCCATACTAGAACTAAACATTGTCCTCAATGTTTTAAGAAGGGTCTCTACGTCACTCTAAAGCCGTTTATTAAGTATGCTAAAAGATAAACGTTAGTCGATAAGATTCGGTATTGGTTCCAAATGAAGCTGAGGATTGTGAAGTCGGTGATCGAAGGACAAAACCGCGAGCACGAGAGGCTTCAAAAATCCGGGCAATCCTGGACATACAACAAAAACCACAAAACACGAGAAAGGTAGAGGCGAGCCTCATCACAACACAAAACACTTATTCATTACTACTACTAGGATAAGCATGGGTTGCCACCCACGAAGCGCTTATTTTTGTTAACCGAGTCTTGAGCCTGACTCGACCCCGAATTCATTGGTCCATGGGGGAGCAAGTGGAAGATAAAATCTCCATCGGACTTTCATTCAAGTGGTTTGGATAAACATTGAATTTCATGAAAGTTCCACTCCGATGAGATACACTCGGCATAAAAGAATGATAAACGGAGATGCCGGGGTCAAAAATGGTATCTTCATTCCCGCAAGAGAGAAGATATGGTGGAGTAACGGGATACGTGAGAAAAGGAAGAAAGATCCATACAACATATGCCAAGAGAGGAGATTGGTCATCCTCGAATGGTAAATTCACATTTGTCGTAGAAAGAACGTTCTCACGAATCCCGGAGTCAACAATACTAGTCAACTCACCCAGATCGGGCTCACTCTTAAAATAGAAGCAATCATACTCCGGTAGAGATATGATGTGAGCAAGTTCATCGGTGAACTCCTCATGATAAAAGTCACTCCTATCGGCAGGAGGAAATGGATCATTCAAAAGATCAAAGATAAACGAATCATATTTAGAAAGAGAAATATCAGAATGAGTAGTGGTACTGCCACTACTCTTCTCTTCAATATGATCGTCATCAAAATAGAAAGCTTCATAACCCGGTAGAGAATAATCAGAACGAGTAGTGGTACTGCCACTACTATTCTCTTCCAAATCAAAGCATAAAGTTTCAAATTTGGGTATAGAATTATCAAAGGTGTTAGTCTCCTCCAAGAAAGAGTTAGGAAATGTGGAGGGAGAGTTGGTCACAAAATCAGAAGATAGAGGTGGATTAGAATTAATTGCTTCGATCTTAGCAATGAGAAGATTGTTTTTCGATAATTTTTCACGAAGAATATCGTCCTTAATCTCTCCATCTTCCGTGTGAAAATCCTTCACCTCCTATAAGCTAACGAGCTCAGAATCGGGAGGTGATGCCTCAACATAATCGATGTCGTCAATAGAGAAAGACTCGTCATCAATCGAAGTAGAATCATCGTTAGAATCAGAGAAACCCTCAAATTGATCTTTTGAAATGTCAAGAGGCGGAGAATTATCATGAAAAGGCACATCACACATTTTGTCTGGAATACCCTCGGACTCACTTGGGATTTGGGCAAGGTCCTCAACACTAGACTTTATTACTTCTTCCGATTCTATTGCCGGAATAGTGTCAAGATGTTTGTCCACCATGATGAGAGAGTCCGTTTTTGGTGAATCAGGTGTGATTACGGTAGAACATGTCATGAGATATTCTTGTGTTGAAAAAGAATACTCATCGTCGTCATCATCATAAGATGAGGTAGGTAAATTTCAACTTGGAGTATTAATATATTCTGCCAATTCCTCGTTTATACTTTGCAAATCTTGAAGAAGTTTGTAAAGCAATTCTTGAACCTCCTCGGATTGAGCATGCTTAACTTCAAAAAATTTGTCCCTAGCATGCGTTAAAACCTTCGGTGTTTCCCTAAAAGAAATACGATCAAACTTTTTTAAAAAGTGTTGTATTGATTCCATTAGGTCTTCACGGGCATGCAACAATTCCGAACTTGTTTCTTAACGAGGTTGATAAATGACGGGAAACTGCGGGGATTGGAATTGGTCAAAACCGAAAGAATTAGAGTTGTAAAATTTTTGATTCATCGGTTGACATTTAAAAGTCACGTGAGGACCCCCGCAGTTTTCACAACAAAGATATTGTTGTGGAAAAGTTGGTGAAGTTTGTAGAAAAGTATCAAAGTTTTGATTGAAACACGGGTCCGGATTGTAGACAAATGGGACCTGAGGCGGACAATCGTAACCATAGTGAACATCGTTCCCACATAACTCACAAAAAATACGTATCGTACTGGGGTTGTGGAGGGTGGTAAGAAAAATCGGGAGGATTATCGAAAGAATTCAGATTTGAATCATAAATGAATGAATTTCCGTCTCTTGAGTTGCAAAACAAACAAAATTCACCCTTTAACGGGCCATCACACCTGCAACAAGTGACTGGCTTTCCATCTCTATAAGTGCAATTTAAACAAATTCCGTTAATAAGATTAACACCACACTGCTGGCACGTACATGGATAACAATAAAAGCCAATACACGGTTGTCCACACCCCATACACTCGCTTTGTTTGAATGACATCATTAGACATAAACAAATTAGAGGATAAAAGAAAGAATTAAACGGAGTTTGAGGTTACGGAGAATATTTTTGGATTTTCGAGTTTTTTAAGCAACATATTTCATTAACGAACAAAATGAGATTGAATAACTTAAACCAATAATCAACTTGCTTCACGGTAACTCTCTAAAAGAAAAACACACAAAGGAGCGGAGGAGCAGGAAAGCGCGAAGCTATTAAAAACCTTCTCCTTTCGGGTCATAGTTCCTCGAAACAACCCTCCTTATACCCCTCTTATAGTTTGTTAATCGATTAAAGGTGAGCCATACCTCGCAAGTGATACAAAAGGCAAGTTTTAAATCTTTGATTCGGGAACTTATTATGATAATGCTTTAGTTGAAAGCATTATATTGATGATGATTTTTATTCTTATTTAAGGACAATGTTTTTATATTTATTTATTTTTTTCTTTAAAAAGAAATGAAAAATATTTTTGTATATTTTTTTTAAGAAGAAAATATTCACAAACAAAAATGATAGCTTCACGAGGAAGGGTCTTCAAGTCACTAATCGTCAAACCGATAATCGTGCACACCTCCCAGGCAGCGGCGCCAAAATGATAATCACTTTTTTAGGGATAATTATATCAAATATATAGTATAATATACGTATTCCAAAAGATTCTAAGAAATTACTTTTGACTAAAGTAAAATCTAAAATATCCCGGGTCGTTCTCCCAACGAGGCGTGCAATGGAAATTCGTTTGTCGGTTTAATAATCGATGTTTGAATGAAACAAGGCTTTGAATGGGTTTTCTAAATCTACGGGAAAAAGCAATTAAAAGGCAATCTAAACTAAAAACAAAAGCAATAACTAAATTAAACACGTAAACGGAAACGTCAAAATGCGATTTGAAAACCTAAATTATCAAAACTTAATCCTAAAATGATTATTTAACTTTTTATAAATCCTAAGTGACTAAAATGTAAGAACAAAGAAAACTAAACTAAAAACGAAAGCGTTTAAAGCTTAAAATCACGAAAAACATAAACGGGATCTAATCTTGTTCTTTAAAAAACCAAATTCTACAATTTTGACCCTACGGATGCAAATTTAATTTTTCTAGGTCCTAAATGATAAAAGAAAATTTTAAAAAAAAAGAATTATATATATATTTTTTTTAATAATTTTTTATGAATTAAAAACTTAAAAAGAAAAATTAATTAAAAATACTAAACATTCTTGTAAAAATCTAAAAAAATGTGAAAAGTACTTTGAAAGGTGGTGGTCCTAGGAAAATTGAAATGGCTTAAACAGTTTATTGGAATAAGCTAGAAATAAGCCGAGAATGGTTTATAAGCAAAACTGGGTAAAAACGTATAAGAAATAAATTGTGTAATACTAGAAATGAAAAAGACCCTAGGGTAGTTGGTGTTTGTGTGTTGTGTTGAGGTGCTGAGTGTGGGAAGGTGAGGTCATGGGTTCGACCCCCATGCCTCTCTTTTTTTTATGCAACATTTTTTCTTTTTAATTTTTCTTTTAAAAACCTATACATAAGCTCGAAATAAGTAACTTTAAAAAAAGAGTTTTTACAAAACTAAAAAATAAGCCTAAATAAGCTAAAAAAAATTGGTGACAGTTTTGCTTAAAAGCTTACTTGAACTTTTAACCAAAATTTGAGTGGCATTGGTAACTTAAAAGCTAAAGAAACTACAAAAGCTTAAAACAGCTTAAGCCCTAAACCTATTGGGAACTAATGGGTGAAAATAAGCATAGTAACTAAGCTAGAAAATAAGCACAAGGCAAAAATATGGCAGACATGTTTTTTAAGCTAAATGGCAAAAATCAGAAGTCAAACAGCCTAGGGATAACTTTTGGGCTTATTTTTAAGCCCTAAGATGGAAACTTATGAGCTTAAGGCTTATATGAGCTTAAAGCTTATCCAAGGGGCTTTCTAAATCAGCAACTAGAAAAAGGTTTGAAACTCAAGCAAGCTACAAAAAGGGCTTATGAAAAGTGCTGGTTCAGACAGCATGCATTTTTTTGGTATTTCTTAAAAAGACAACTAGGCAATAAGCAGGCCTAAAATTAAGCTAGAAACAGATGTTTTAAGAGCACAAAAAGCTTAAACATAATAAGCTCACTATCCAATGAGTTTATGCCTTCAATTTTAGAATTTAAAAACAACGTTTACTAACCTAATTGTGAAAATGAAAAAGGACCTCTACTTGGAAAAAGATACTTAACAGTTTTATGCAAAAACTTAAAAGACACATTGTACTCATATGAAAACCATTTTTACTGTATTTATATCTCTTATAAACAAAACATAGCATATGGCACTAAAAAGCAATTAATATAAATATCCAAGCTTAGAAGTAATATGATATATACCCAAAAGCTCAGACTCGAAAAAACCATCAACTTATAAAGTTTTTGAAATAGAAAAATTTTAGACTTTAAAAACTGACTTAAGGGCTAGGTTTATACTTGTTAAAGCTAGTTTGAAAACCAAAAGAAATCTTGAACACAATTTGACCCATTTTGGAGCCTTATCCCAAACACCCCTTTAACATGCATTTTGTTATTTTTTAGACTATAACAAGCTGATTTAAGCTATAATTTATAATAACCAGATAACAACCAAGGACAATAATCATAAAAAACTAAACACAACAGATTTTAAGCAATGAAATAAGCTGGAAACAATTAAGTAATTTTAAAAAGAAAATGACAAATTTGCTTAAAGAAGCTTAATACTGAAATTTCATATAACTTAAAAAGATTACAAAAACTTAATAAAAGACAGAATTTAAAACATAATTTTAAGACATTAAAAAGTAAAATTAAACCTAAACTACACTACTCCTCGTTATACTACTCCTAGATACTTTGTCTTCTGTCTTCATTCTTCTTTAAATAATCAATGGAGTTGTGCTTGTTGTGTTTGTTATGTGAGAGACCTCAAAGTATCATCCAAGCCCTTCAATATTCTTTCCCTCCAAGTTCAATGATCCCAGCCATCCATTTTTTGGCTCTTTCCTTTGATGAATGGGGATGTTAGGGATTGCCAAGGTGGCTTAGAAGCTTATGGGATGTGGGGTTCGTTTGGGGAAGAGGGTGAGAGTGACAGAGGAACAGTAGCACGTGGGTGGTGATGGTGATGGGTTTAGGCGGGAAGGGTTTTGGTTTATTTATTTTTTGAGCAGGGTAACAGGGTTAGGGAAAAAGGACCATGGGTGTAAAGGAGTTTAGGGGTTTAATGGGTAAAAGTGTTAGTGGGTTTGGCAAGATTTGCCCTTGAGGTTGTATGGTTTTTTCATTGTTAGTCCTTAAGGACTAACAATGTTAGTCCCTTGATGGACTAATCGGTGTAAGGTGATATAAAAGGTTTGGCTTAACAGTTGTAATGGTGTTATTGGGCCTCATCTGGCTTATATTTGTGGCCAGCGTTATTTTATAAGGTTTGGATTTGGGACATTGGGACTTTTTATAAGACTTAAGTCTTATTAAGTTTAGTATTATATCTTAATGGGTTGGAACAGGCCCATTAGATGGGGTGCGGGTTGGCCCATTAAGTTTTTTTCGACGTTCTGGCATCGTCTTTGACTTGGACTTTGTTGACTTTGACTTTTTGACTTTGTCTTTTTCACGCTTTTTCCATTCCGTGCTGGGTTTTGTTAGTTTTGGCTTCGTTTTTGTTCTTTTCTTAGACATTTCGGTTACATGCACATATTAATTGCATTAACACCTACTGAATTACAATGTATATTTTTGGTATGATTTTAGTCTTTTAGGCACGTTTTCCTAGGTAAATGGTATGTGTAATTATGCACTTCCACACGACCTATAAATTATAAATAAAAAATAATACGAATCCTCGTACAAAAAATAAATTTTTTTTCTCCCGCGAGAAATTATTTTTACATAACTATTGTTATCTGTCATTTTTTAAATACAGTGCAGGAATCAGATTAGTTAAAAAAATGTAAATCCATTTTTAAAAAAAATTTTTAAATGAAATTTTTCAAAAATACATAAACTTAATTTTTAAAATATAGTCCTCATATAAAAAAATCAAGGGATGGCTATAAAAGAAATGTGCTGCTTATTATTTGTATAATTCAATTTAAAACAAAGTTTTTGACACTTTACAAATATCTCATTAAATACAAAAATCACTTCAAAATTATTATTATTTCAAATTTTTTTTCCATAGTGTGTTACTAACAGAAACGCGTGATTCAAAACAAAAGAACCACGTTTATATCCGAATAGGAACTTCAAACAACCTTAAAAACTCCAATCTAAATATTCATTTGAAAAACGAACACGTACAAACGGAAACTTAAGAAGAAACATCAAGAACTGACTAAATCGTAGAGACTCACTCATAATAACGATCAAAGAACAAAAATCAAAGAGCACCCTTACTCTTGACAAAAGAAGCAAATCGAAACATTGAATTAAGGACATAGAACACCAGTTCTATCATAATACCAACAAGGAATACTAACACGAGAGTTAGGTATCTCGACAGACATGAGCTATCAAACCAACTTATGAATTGAAACGATAATACCAACCGGTATCCACGATATCCGCCATATAATAGATAGATAGATTTCTTACTATCCAACTCAACTATCCAATTAACATTCCCATCATAACATGTCTTACACTACCAACATAAACCACACAACATTATCTATGTAATCAGGTCACAAGTTACATGTTGTGATACCTTTATAATTATGTTGGCCACCATAATTATAATTGCATCTTTTGCACACGTATACTTACTCCCAAGACTACACATCTCAACGATAACACACATTTATACAAATGTACCACATAGCAAATCTCATACAATTCTAACATAATGCTCCATCAAAACAACACATATACACATAAGGATAAAATCCCAAAACGATAGAAAGAAGGGCGAAGATTCTAAACCCTAAATACGGAAAAATCCAAGTGAATTCACCAACGACCGCGACGTGCAGAGATAACAGAAAAATAAACTTATGCTGGGCCTCGCTCGGGTTTGACCTTGGTTTCACAAGAGTCACCCGACTCGGCGGGACCAGTCCTACTATGAGCATTCGAGAGGAAATCCAAATTGACATATTCTTTTGTGCTACTAACATCAATCCACCACATTTTGCGTTCCTCGACGTCGCTCCTCTTCATCTCGCCTAACTTCTAAAATATTTTCGTATGGTCAATCACTCACAAGTCGAGATTTGTTACTTCATAAGTGAGCAAGAAAACAAAAAAAATAAATAATACCAAAAGGTTGCCAATTCATATTGGTACTTAATTAATCGGTGAAGTCAATTATATATATAGATATTTATATATATATATATTTATATTATATATATATACTTTTCAATATATATATTATTACTAGGGATGTTGTAAAGACAAAAGTAGACAAATAAAAACTTTTTAAATTTTTGTAAGTATATATTAGTTACGTACATGTAACACTCATAGATCCTTAAATGTAACTTATATGAAGGTTTCCTAAGTTATAGTCTAGGCCAAACCACATAGTTCTATATAACATGTGGCTTGATACAGATCTGTCACACAACGCCATGGCGGAATTCCGCAAGGAAATGATCTAAATAGGAATATCACATCACAAGACAGTCCAAAATATAGAAATACTAATCATGAAATTAAATTCCAAACATAAAAGACACAATTGTGTCTTGATAAACCACCTACAACATTTATTAATTCTTAGATCATATAGTGCAACCAACCAAGATAAAACAAATGACATAGATTCCGCAATGCAAGCCTATGGTACTAGCTAATTCCTCTTCTAAATATTACATTCACAGTTTTTGCTCACCTGAAAATGTATGCTTATACGTCAACAAATATTGTCTGGTGTTAGTTACAGGTTAAGACTTACTTATGACACCCGCGATTTCTAAAAAAAATATTTTCGAACATTTATGCATGGCTATGCTATCACAAAATTAAAAAAAAAAAAATTTTCATATTTATTGGGGTCGGATCGTACCCCCATCCCTATAATTATCTCCGTGCATGACTGAATTATTCTCCGCGACAAGAAACTGAATATCTTTCGCGCAACGACTGGGCCAACTATGATAGCTAAGTCCATTTGGGGTCTCTCACAAGTATGTCATCCTCAACATACAAATTAGTGCCTTTACAATAATTATCACATAGCATTAGCAATAGCAATTCTTATATGTTTGGACACTTAAAATCACATATCACGGTTCATATTTCAAAAATAGTTTTGCATCATTTCCATCCTAAAATATAAGTAAAAAGTGGGACTGTAAAACTCACCTCGATGCAAAGCAAATCCAAACTCTTCAAATTAACCTTGCAAATAATCTGTACCATAACTATTCAACCAACTTTGTTTCATCGATTAGGTTCTTGACCCAAGTCGATTTAACAATCAAACGATAGAATACTTTTATACCTATATTATTTTAAACTCATCTATATACTTGTCACAAACTTGATAACCTCAAGCTTTCCTTATTAAAACCCTACATCTCAACTTTCTGCATTTATCCTTTTTGTATTCACAAGATGACTCCAAATAAAAATACTAACACACCTCATTAGTTCTTATCCTTATATTACATAGTCCCCAATAAGTTGATGAGACTTCTTTGATTTTTGGATAAAAAATAATATTGTGTGTAAACATTTGTAAAAATTCAACATCACAATAACAGGAGTGTCCTGAATTTGACCTGATTCGACCTTCTAAAAAAGTTTAGCTTTGAGCAGGACCCAATGTAAATCTATTAGGAAAATTCTACAAAAATTCTTGAACATCATAAACATATGAAAATTGCTACTGTAGCAATCCATCAATTAAAAAGAACTTTTGATATGTTTTTGACACTCACAAACACAACTTAGATTTGCCCTAATAAACGTAATTTTGAATCGAAATCTTGTTTGATTAATTTGACTAACTTCCACTCACTTTTAATTCATGAAACCACTTGGGTTGGAAAGTAGACTCTCTGTAGTTAATTTTAGGCTTAAGAAAATCAATAAAAGCTATCCGTATCGACCTAAGAGGATATGGCTCACGCAGGAGACCACAAAAATTCTACCCAGATTTGCTATTTTGAATTTAACATAATTAACCCTATTAACTTACCCAAAGAACCATATTCTAAAAACGATTTTTGATGATCAAAACCTCTTATACAGATTGTTTTTTCAATAACCTAATTTCCATTCTTAATGATTGCTTCGTTAATTAAAATCAACTTGTATTGAAAAATTTAGGAAAACAATAACCTTAAATCTTTAAAAAATCAAAAAACCCTTATAAAATAAATTTTGGGGTTTTCTTCTTGTTTTGTGATGTTCGAACCGGCCAAGGAATGATGAGGAAATATCAACAGTGATTTGGTTTTGTTTGTATTTGTATTTTAGCCTTAATAGATAATTTACAAAAAACATGTTGTAATCTAATTAGGTAAATCTTTTCTTTTTCTTTTCTTTTACTAAAAATTTCGTTTTTTTCTATTTTAAATAAAATTATTTATTATTATTACAACTTTAATACTATATTTTTTTGATTATAGGTTAAAAACCTTTGCTTCTATTTCGTTATAAGCTTGAACTTTCTAATAGATTTCTAACATGCCTTCACTTCTAATAATTATTTTCTAACAAAAATGAAAAAATACGCTAAAAATCACTAAAATACATAATATATTATATATTAATTTGTATTATAATATATATATATGATATATAATAGATATATATATATTTATATATATATATATATATATTATATATTTATTAGTACGTACGCCAAAGATGAAAAATTACGTTACACGGACATTTTGAAACTACCGCAAAGCTTCCAATGATATCATTTCCATTCAATCTCAATTTCTAACTAGTAGCATGATATATAAATCTGTACTTCAATCTCATACACATTTTTCTCACAAAAAACATATAACTTCATTAATAGAATACCAAAAATAAACGCTTTAAATAAATTCTAAACAAACTGACCAAACCACTCAAACCACGGTTGTCACATATTTCTTTCTCCTAAAACGCGTCGTTTAATTTGGTAGCGGTTAAGATCTCTTGATTTCATTTCTCTTTCGTCGATTACCTTTCACTCATCGTTTGCTTAAGGTGCGTTCATAGCCCCTTTTCTTACTAATTGTTTTACAAACTCCACGGGGGACGCAAGTACTAAAACTGTATGTTATGCCTTAATATTATTGCCTAAGTCCCACTACTGTCATTTAAGTCCCCTTGATCATGAGCCGTTAATTTCTAGTAAAGTAAACATGAGTGTTGTGAATAGATCTATTGGTACTGACAAAGTTACTCCATCATGCAGCGTTAGGCTCGCGATGAAGCATCGTTCCTTTATCGTTCCACTCAAACCTGATCTTCAGCGCGCTTCATCCACAGCTTTTTTAAGCGCGAGGTTCTGGGTTTCTTTGCGCACCCCCTTCCTTCCTCCATCTCTACCGCCTCCCCTGCCTCCTCTGGTGGCTTTTCGGCCTCCCACACCTACAAATTTAAGTGAGTGATAACGTCATAAAATTTTAAGGTAAGGAAATTCAAGTTATCAAGTTTATGCTTATATTATAATAATTCAAAAAATTTTACCTCGGCAATCGAACGTGGAGGGGGACAAGATGGGTCATCACCGCCACCGACACCACCGTGACCGCGTGCTACTACTACTGACATCTATACAAGTACAAGTATAATAACATATAGAAATTCATGAACAAATTAATATAATCATACACACATTTAAATACATACACATTCAAATAAATATACACATTTAAACAATTCATAACAATTCCATTCATTAAAATAAGTGTCATATTACAAGTTACAATTCAAGATCAATCTTCCTCATCACCAGAATAAACAACAGTCACAGTTTCATCATCATCACCAGCATTGTCGAGGACTTCATCATCAGAATCTGCTAAATCATGAGGAACACCGTCTTCATCATCTAAAAAATCATCGTCGTCGTTAACAACAATGATATCAGGTGGTGCCTCAACTTTCGTTGATTGATCATCTGTATTCAAGGTCGCAAAATCCTAATCATTCAAAATAGGAGAAATTGCGAGATCAGATGAGTTGTTGTCATGTATAACATCATGAACGCCCTCTACCATGATGACACACCTGTTCGAAAACTTTTTATGATTCACATCTTGGACGAACTTCCAATGGAGTGGTCGTTTGGCCATATCTTCAAGGTAGAAGACTTGTTTGACTTGTGGTGCAAGAATGTATTCCTGATCTTTAAACGACTTACTAGATGCCAAGATTTATGTTATTTTATTTCTAATGACAAAACATTTGAATTTACGTCATTCGTTGCTAGTGTCGAACCACTTAACTCGGAACAACAAAACTTTGAACGACATATACGAAAACTTGAGAATTTCTTCAAGTTGACCATAATACATTTCTTCGTGCTTTTCACTAGGTGAACAAATGCTGCTGTTTTGAGTTGTATGACGTTCATCGTGGCTGTGTACAACAAACCTCACACCGTTGACTACGCAAGAGTTGACTGAGATTGGAGTCGGTGATGGTCCAAAAGCCAAAGCAAATAACTTGTCAGTTAAACTCGTTCAGGTACGTGTCGATTTCAGGACTATTGTGAAGTACATACCATATCACTTTTTTCATTTTTTAGTGATCTAACCGAATAACCGATTGTTTACCAATCATTCTACATATTGATCGGAACACCTGAAACTAACATGTTGGGAGAGGGAAGTTCACATTACGGCCAGGACGATTAAATTTTGCCGTAACACCTTGAAAATAATGAGAACAAAAATTCAATGCTTCTTTTGCAATATAATCCTCTACTATTGAACCTTCCGGCTTAGCTTTATTTTGTACATAATTTTTTTAGCTTCATGTATCTTTTAAATGGATACATCCACAAGTAGGGAATAGACCCGCCTTCAAGAGCCTCTTCAGGTAAATGGATAACCAAGTGAATCATAATGTCAAAGAAATCAGGAGGATATATTTTCTCAAGATTACATAATATATCGATCAACTGGCTCTCAGCTTTTACCATGTCATCCTCCATCAAAGTTCGAGCGCAGATTTGCTTTAAGAATAACAAAGCTTGATTATTGGTTTTGCAACATCTTTGTCTAAGTATAGCTGAAGTCCGTAAGGAAGTAACTGTTGCATCATTATATGACATTCATGAGACTTCATGCCCGTTATATTGCTATCATTATCGGTCACTTTTTTCTTGAAGTTGGATCCGAACCCATCTGGTAGTTTAACTCCTTTGATAATCTGACAAAACTTTTTTCTGTTATCGGGTGTGAAGGAGTACTTAGCATGAGGCTTCAAGCACTTCCTGTTTTTGTTTTAGCTGAGCCACAACTCCTTTCGAATGCCTAAAATTGTCAAGTCTTGTCTTGCTTTAGTGGTGTCTTTAGATTTGTCATTCATTAACAAAGTTCCCAAGAAACTCTCCAACATATTTTTTTGATACGCATGACATCTAAATTATGTTTTAGTGTAAGAAAAGACCAATACTCAAGCTCGTTAAAAATAGATCATTTAGTATAATTCAGTTCAAGAAGAGGATTGCGTTTTATCTTCACACCCCCATAACTTGGATGTTTCCCCTTCTCACGTGTAGGCAATCTATCAAGTTGAGTCAAGATATCCTTCTAGGTAAATTTTCTAGAAGGATCTCCATCACCGGTTTGACCATTGAATTTCATTGACCTCCTCCATTTATGCTTCTTCAGTAAGAATCTTTTATGACCAACATAAGATGTTTTGCTTATAACACGCTTATATAGAGTGTCTTTATTACATGTTTGGCATGCCATGTAACCTTGCCCACTCCACCCAGACAAACTACTTTGAGCAAAAAAATCATTGATGATCCATAAAAGCATCGCTCTTATTTTGAACTCCTTGCCTGTAACAGCGTTTATAGTCTTGACACCTTTGAGTTTCCATAATTCCTTAAGGTTATCAATCAAAGGCCTTAAGTAAACATCAATGTCCTTCCCCAGTGATTTAGGGCCAGGAATTAACAACGTCAGCATAAAATAAGTCTCTTTCATACATAACCACGAAGGCAGATTGTATGTTGTTAACATGACCGACCACATGTTGTAAGACTGACTAAGGTTTCCGAACAGATTGAAACCATCAGCAGCCAACCCTATCAAACGTTTATTTTTTCTGTTGCAAAATCCGTATACCAGTATCAAAATTATTCCATGCTTTACCATCAACCGAGTGTTGCATCTTACCGTTCTCCGTAGACTTTCCAGTAGCATGCCAAGTCATATGCTTTATAGTGTGATTAGACTTGTACAAACTCTGAAGTCTAGGAATAATCAAAAAGTAACGTAACACCTTATTAGAAACTTCTATTTACTCATTTTACACACCAGACAAAACTGCAAATCGTTGTTACCGTTCCCCTGAAATAAGAAGCAATCATTTGCACAAGCATGTATCGAATCGTACCCTAACCCGATCATTTTAAATGTCTTCTTTATTTCATAGTATGACGATGGCAGCTTGCATCCTAACTTGGTGGGAAATGTCTCCTAGAGAAATTCTAGGGTTTCATTGAATGAAGAATCGATCCATTAACCTTTGACCTTAAGATGCAAAAACTTTGCCATAAATTTCAACAAAGTCAGAAAGTCACAACCCGGGTACAACTCCTCATTAGCACTGGCATATAACTCTTCAAACTCGGTACATTGAGCTTGAGTCAGTTCGTTACTTGTCTCACCAATATCTCCTTGAGTTGGCTTATTTTGTTCATTATTCGGGGGGATATAACTAAGACCATTAAGGCACATTGCCATGTCACTCATCTGAGGTTGTGTTATGTTATGTACTATTGGCGGAGGTGGAGTTTCTGGTTCACCGTAGTTATACCATGTTTGATAACTTGGATCCCACCCTTTTTGGGCTATGTGCCTTTCAAGTTAAGCGATGGATACAAAAGATATATTACGATAAGAACGACGTGGATATTATATATTTCTGAAACTATTCTATAACGGCTTGCAATGCTTGAGGAATGTAGCAAGAACATGATAAAATTCTTTGTCAGTATGATCTAAACGGGCCCAACTCTTATCAATTACTATAACTGTGTTTTAACGATGCAA
The DNA here is from genome assembly GCA_026074375.1 of Tanacetum coccineum. Classification (NCBI taxonomy): domain Eukaryota; kingdom Viridiplantae; phylum Streptophyta; class Magnoliopsida; order Asterales; family Asteraceae; genus Tanacetum; species Tanacetum coccineum. Next base: position 22,260 of record BQNB010024702.1, read on the forward strand.
TTAGTTAGTATATACACTTAATTAAACACATTCAAACGATTCGACACATAAACTCATAAACGTGGAATACGAGTTGTTTTGTTCACCTAGTGCAACTATGGAATGCAATCCTAACCCACTCTTTGAATGATTTGTCTCATATATGAATGCGTATAACTGATTTACTATTTGAGAAAATTTTGGTAGCATTTTCCCTCAACTCCCTAAATATATGTATTAAAGACATATTCGTAGGAGTAAAGGAGAAACACTATGGAAATCATCTCAAATAGTAAATTAGTTAAACGCATTCATATCCTAGATGAGACAAAACATTCAAAAAGTAGTTCCAAAATAGGGGACTTTTCAAAATTAATTTCTAATAATTTAATTCCGGGCGAGTTTTCTATAGGATGATTAACTTCAGACGAGGATTTTCTGAAATTAATCAATAAAATCCTAAAACATACCAAGCGCATAACAACATCTTATCATAATAAGCTGTTTAAAAACAACTTATCATAATAAGCTAATAAGTTGTTTTTAAACAGCTTAACAAAAAAAGTTGTTTGAAAACAGCTTATAATAATAAGCTGGTTTTAAATAGCTTATCAAAAAAATCTATTGAAAAACAACTTATCATAATAAGCTATTTTCAATCAGCTTATTAAAATAAGTTGTTTAAAAAGCAGCTTATCATAATAAGTTGTTTAACAACAGCTTATCATATCCAAACGCATAACCAAACGCAAAAAACATATCCGCATATCCAAACGCAAAAAACATATTTGCATATCTAAACGCATATCTAAATAACATATCCACATATCTAACACATATCTAAACAGCTACATTTAAACCATAAACCATAACACATTTCCGTATACTACACATTACTATCCCAAAACCATTTAAACAAGAATGAATGTATAAAATGACTACAAAAGAACGACTAAATAAGAACGAATATATAATACTAGACATACTGTACGTGGTCGGCTATGCTTCTCGGCTGTCCCGGCTTCTCGGGTGTGGTCGGTTGTGCTTCCAGTCTGTCCTAGCTGGCCACATTAAACACGAAAACACAAATTAATAACTTGAAACTTTTGACGATGACATGTCCTCAGAGATATTCCAAACAACTAAAAAAGTAATATATTACCTTAGTGCTTAATCTCAGCTTATTTCAAACAGCTATTCCACAGCTTATCACCAACAGCTTATTCCACAGCTTATCACCAAATAGCTTATTCCACAGCTTATTTAAAAAACACACAAGAATCATTAACTTATTATTCTAAGCTTATTCCAAAGCTTATTCTTAGCTTATTCCCAAATCAAAAAAATAATTAAAAAATCATACATTTTATCCCTCATCTTATTCCTGTGTGTTTAGAGGATTAGAAAAGAAGAAGAATCGTCATTTAGAAGATTAAAAGAAGAATTGAACTTATAGAGGAGGAGGAGGAGGAGGAGGGATTATTTCGTGCTCATGTGGTTGGTGGTGGTGGTGTGGGTTCTGTGGTGAGTTGTGGTGGTGTGGGTGGGTTCTGTGGTGGTGGTGTGGCGTGTGTGAGTGGTGGGTTCCTCTTCTTCTTCTTCGAATCGCCGGCGTGAGTGGTGTAAAGTGTTATAACATTTTTTTGCTAAGTGTTTACCCAGATCTGCTTTAGTGCTTTTTAAATCCCCGAAGAAATTCCCTGAGGACATGTCCTCGGGGAAATTCTTTAAGTTTGTTGTTTAGTGCCTTGGCGGGACAACGAAATTTTTAGTGGGACATGGCTATTATTATCCCCGACGACATGTCGTTGGGGTAAATATTTTAACTAAAAAATATTTCAATTTAATTAGTATAATTATAATTATTTATACATATTTATTATTTATTAAATATGTAAATAATTTTAAAAAATAATTTTATTTAAAAATTACTTTTATCTAAAATTTTACTTTTAATAGGTTCGGTCCGGTCCGGACCGAGACCGAGCAAAAAAAAACCAGACCGAGACCGATTTAGGCCAAAACCACGAACCGAGGACCGGACAAGGTTAAATTTTAAAAACTACATGATTCATACCCCCCCAGCATCCAAAACACACACCACAAAACCGAAAACCTAACTAACTGACCTTAAGACTCCTTACCTGTCGCCCGTGTGAGGCCTCGGCCCCCCCCCCCCGCCACACCCCTCCTCTCTCTCGCCCCTCATAACTTTTCCTTTGGCCCCACCCCCTCACCCGTCTGTCCCGCCCCTGGAACTCACCATGATATAGGCCGGACCGTTCCAGACCGAGACTACAAACCGACAACCGAAACCGACAGGTGTAGACACAGAATAACATAGTACAAGAGAAAGATAAACTGAGGCAGACGACAGTTTTCACCAATATACATGAGACTTTAACAACAGAAGGAGGTACCAAATGCTAACGGTATATACAAAAAAGTTCAAAACTAATTATGTCGAGTGCCATCGTTATACATGATGGATTTTCAACGAAGGATTCTAAGTGATATCGTTGTACATGAGATGTAAAACAACGGAGGTAGGAGTCGAATGTGGCAGGTCGTTCTTAACATAAGACTATGCAACAGCGCGACGCTATCAACACATCTCAACAACCTCAGGTGTCCCTCTATAACCCTGGTGAGTTGATCTGATATGTCTCCACGTATGACGCCCGCTCAGAACCCCCTCTTCGACCGAACAGTTACACTAATACCCTCTCCTAGTAAACCCGCCCACTTCGACCCTCAGGTTCATCGCAGAAGACCCATCTCAGAAAACACACTTCCGCGACTCTGCATAATACTAACACCCGCTCTCATAAACCCTCACTCGTGCGACGCGAATAAGACAGCCCTGATAGAATAATCCCCCCCGGCACTACGCGTGTGACACTAAAAACCCAATAGAATTAACCCCGGCTGTATAACGAGATGCACCCCTAATACAGAACTAATATAAACAAAACGGAAGGTCGACCCATATTTAGGAAAAAACGAAGGAACATGCGCCTGATGATTACACCGAGAGGATACTCAGTCTTACACTAACACCCCGATCGCATAACCCCTTCCCGGACAAGTCAATATGATATCGTTATACATGAGATGTTAAACGGATGAGTCAAGATGGTATCGTTGTACATGAGATGTTCAACTGAGTTGTCGAGATGCTATCGTTATACATGAGATGATCAACGGAGTAGTCGATATGGTATCGTTATACATGAGATGTTCAATGGAGGAGTCAATGCGGTATCGTTATACATTAGATGTTCAACAGATGAGTCGAGATAGTATCGTTATACATGAGTTGTTCAACCGATAAGTCGATGAGGTATCGTTATACATGAGATGTTCAACGGAGGAGTCGAGATGCTATCGTTATACATTAGATATTCAAAGGAGGAGCCGAGATGCTATCATTATACATGATATGTTCAACGGTGGAGTCAAGATGGTATCGTTATACATGAGATGTTAACAGAGGAGTCGAGATGCTATCGTTATACATGAGATGTTCAACGGATGAGTGGATGCATTATCATTGTATATGAGATGTTAAACGGATGAGTCGAGATGGTATCGTTGTACATAAGATGTTCAACAGAAGAGTCGAGATGCTACCGTTATACAAGAGATGTTCAATGGAGGAGTCGAGATGGTATCATTATACATGAGATGTTCTACGAAGGAGTCGAGATGCTATCATTATATATTAGATGTTCAACGGAGGAGTCGAGATGCTATCGTTATACATGAGATGTTCAACGGATGAGTCGAGATGGTATTATTGTACATGAGATGTTTAAAGAACCAAAAAGAAAACAAAAGCAAAAGATCAAGTCATTCTCAAACACATATCCCAATGCAATGCTCGAAGGATTCCTAACATTGTTTGTTGTAAACTCATTCTTTTGGTCAAGCTTTTGGTCAAAACGACTAAGTGTTTCCCAAGGACATGTTCTCGGGAAAGATCTCATGTTATTATTTTAATGCTAAAGATATAATAAATAGACAAGTATAACATTTAATGATTTTATATTTATATCTTTTAGATAAAGCCCTTTCAGATTTATTGCTCAACAACATTTGTGAGGAATTTAATGGTAAAATAGTTGGAGGTAATGACAAGCCAGTTATTACACTTCAAGAGTACATTAGGGAATATTTCATAAAGAGAATAATTATTGTACAAAGTGTTATCGGCAAATGTGATGGTCATATGACCCCATCTACAACTAGAATCATGGAATCCATTAAGAAAGAGGATCATTTGTTGAAAATGCAATGGAATGAATAAATTAAGTATCAAGTATCAGTGTCATGTGGTGATCGGTGATCGGTGAGTTGTAAATGTAGTGGCTTTGACATGTTCATGTAGGAAATAGGAATTGATATAGATTCCTTGTTAGCATGCTATTGTAGCGTGTTGGAATATGGCTTTGAATGGACAACGAGTAGGACCCCTAAAAGCTTGGGTAAATCCTTGTTATTGATTGACTACATGGAAGGAAACATACTTTCACAAAGTGCAACCAATTAATAGAACATGTTTATGGGAGAAGTCCACATGTCCAATAACACTTTTGCCATCAAATCATTATGTCCACATACGCAGACCAAGAAAAGAAAGAGTTCCAAAAACTTTAGCATGAACCATTTGTGAAAGATGATAAGCTAAGCAATAGATGAAGAAGCATTACTTGTCAATCATGTGGAAATATTGGACATAATAAGGCAACATGCAAAGGACAAGGTCAAAAGTCAACAACAAGTAGTTATTTGAGCTTCAAGTTTTAAGTGTTTGTTTACTTTAAATATCATGAAACAGTTTACAAGCTTTTTTTTAATGTAGATGGGAAGAATGCAGAAGCTACTAGTAGTGCATATAGGCAAGCAACACAAATACATCCTGCTATTGGTCTAGATGGTTCAAGTGGTCCAAGTGTTGGTCAAGTGCCTAATGCATATAGTTCAGGTGTTGGCGTTGTTATAGGTGAGTTCAGTGTTGGTGGACAACCTGATCGTACACGTGTTGGTGTTGGAAATCAAAGCTCAAGCTTACTCTCATCCCCTAGTAGATAGACAAAGAGAATAGTACAAATAGAAAGACTCAGTCTACAAAAAAGAACTGCCACTCAGCCTGCAACTCAACCTTCAACCCATTCTCAAGTGCATGTGACGGCAAGAAGAAATGCAGATGGAAGAGAATGGTATACCAACATAGTCAAGTGCAGCAGTTGGTGCAAGTAAATGGGCTATTATGTAATTCAAAACACTTACATGTTTCAGTACAATGTTTGTAATTCAATTCCACATAAGTTGCAAACATCTAAGTCCGCATATATGGCAACCGTCTAAGTCCTTTCATAGGCAAACATAAAAGTCCACTTGAGTGGCAGTTTTTTTAAGTCCACATAGGTGGCAAATGGTAATGTTTAGGCTACTTATAGTTTGTTCATGACCGATTTCACTGGTTTAAGACTTATTTAAGTTGTTGGTGACCTACTTTACTTATTTTGGCAAAAAGTTGTCATTAAGATTAGAGGTTAGACAACTTATTTAACTAAAATAAGTCAAATATTATTTTTAGGTCAAAACAGATCAAACCAGTTAACACAATTCACTCTTTTAACTTATACATATGGGTTACGTTATTATTGACTTTCCTAAATTAAATTAGTGATCCCAATTCACTCCTTCTAGTTAAACATATTCTCTTGTAGACTTTATAAGTCAAACTACTATGAACGGAATGTTGACTTTATTAGTAAAACAAATTAACTCAATTAACAAGACAACAATATAACTAACAACACACATTGATATACAACCAAAAAATTTCATTCCATCTGCCAACAAAAACCACATACATCCACAAGACTACAACCATTACCAACAAAAAAACAACACTTGCCAACATCTACTCAAAAGCTAAAATGTATTTCACCATTATCACTAAAACCAACTACGTTAAAGTTGTCACATTGTATAGTAAACATAAAACTCAAACACAAGCCAGTTGATGTTGAGATATATCTTCAAGTTGAGTGGCTTTTCTTTAACCATATCAAGGATTTCTTCAAGGTCATTACATGACCTCAACAAAACAGGGATAATCTGAACATACATTTGACACATGAGTGGATCAAACCACCCGAGGAAGATGATACAGCTTAGCACTGAAAATTAAAAAAAAAGTATAAATAACGAACATAATAACTTGTTACATATTTTTTAAACCAATCATACTTACAAAAGTAGGACAATCATAGAAACGGCTTGTCCGCAATATTGATCACTGCTTGCAAACCACAAGTATAATGCATCATTTTCTTATGTGTGTGTTTTTACTTGCAAACCATTATGTTGAATATGGAAAAAGTGAAGTGGGTTAAGTGTGCAATATACAATTTAAACATGAAGGAACAATGAAAAAATGTGTCAAAATAAAATGAGTGACGTCAAGTGGTGAAATAGTGATAAAAATGAAATTACAAAAATCCCATGGTATGAAAGTCAAATATGAGAGATAACGAGTCAGATTAACGACTATTACGTATAACGGGGCTCAAATGACCAAACAGGCACCAAAAAGCCGACCTTGGGGAGGCTGACCTAAAATATCGTTATACTAAGTTATTAATCTGACCTAAGTTGAGAAACGAAGCATGTAACCTACCCCATAAATTACCTTCTAGAACAAATGGAATACAACAAAAATAACAAACTTCCAAAATAAAAATGATTATTGAATATTAAATTATATTGAAATGCCAATAATCGTTCTTAAAGTTGTTAACAATCAAATGCTCAAAAAATCTATTGATATTAATGTATTAGCAGGGTATTTGTATGTTGTGACGGCGATACCTTGTGATTAATCGGAGAAAAACAATATGAAAATGATTTTGGTCAGGCCCGATTCACCCCTTTTTATCACTTTCGACCGGTCCTTTCCGGTTCATTTTCGAACGGCTTTTATTAGCTAACTAAATTGGTGGCGACTTTGGTTCCCAGGTCAACCCGTTGGTCCAGTCCGGTTTTCAAAACTATATGTACCATCAACTTACTAACATATAAATTGTATGAAGCTTTGTGTGTTTTATTAGGTTGTATAACGTGTATAATAGCGTGTATTTTTTATTTTAGGGGTGTTTTAAAAATAACATTAATTAGTGTGTTTAATTAGTTTATATTTTGTGCTTTAAGTGTTGTAATACTTAATTTTTAATTTCTTAATCAATTTATGCAAGAAAAAAGTGCTTCATACGTAGTGTAGATTATTTGTTTTAATTGGTTATAGCTAGTTTAGATTGTAAAATATGAAGATATTATTGTACTTTTGAGTAGGAGATTAATTATATGTGTTTTGAGTTAGGGGTTGTGTTTTAACTGGTTGTACAATATATTTGATTACTTATATAATTGAAATTCAAGTTTCAAGTTTCAACTATCTTAGGTAGTGTTTGATAACGACTTAATAAGTCTTAATTGAAAATTTAGTAAATTAATTAAGTCATTAAAGGCTTGTTTGTTTTGTGCTTAAAACTAACAAATGACTTTTCAGAAAAAGCCATGAGAGGGAGGGTCTCTATATTAAGTCATGACTTAAATCATAATTTTACATAATTACCCTCTCACTTTTTCACCTATAATCTAACATAACTTTTTTTAGGATATAAAAGTAATTTTCTTTAATTCAGACACTTTATTCAGCATATAAAACAAACAGACATATATCCATATACAAACAGACAACATATATCTAGACAGACACTTTAATTTTACAGAACTTAATAAAAAAATTAAACAAACATGCCCTTAGTGTAGTTAATGCTCAAAAACGCATTTGTGCATTTAAGTAGTTTCAAAGAGATAAACTTCACATTTTTCGCTAACATAATCAATAATGAGAGTGAATTGTATTTGACTTTTTTTCTAAAAATCATAAGAAACTCTAATTTTAGATGATTTTGCTTAAACATTATATATTTTTTGAATATAAACTTAAGGTTATTAGTTCTTAACACGGCCGTTGTTAGTAACAAGCAAAAGAACCCGCGCGTTGCGGCGGGGCTAATTTTTTCCCGAATAATTTTTTTTACGTTTCAGGGGTTTTTTTTTTGCGATGCGTTATGCGGGGCTAATTTTGTAAATTTTTTTGCGGCTAATTTTTTCCCGAATATTTTCTTTTTTTGGGATGGTTTTGTAAATTTTTTTACGGGATTTTTTTTGTAAGGAAATCGTAAATAGTTAAAAGGTGAGGGTCCGTTTTGTATTTTTTTTTTACTTTGGGCCAGATTTTAGGCTATTTTTGGGTTTTGTTTTTGCTAATTTTTTTCCCGGATATTTCATCTTTTTGTATGATTCGGGAATTTTTTTTTTTTTTTGCGTTGGGACGGGTTAATTTTTTCCCGAATATTTTCTTTTTTTGGACGGTTCGATATCTTTTTATTGGGTCCGATGAATAGAAAAAAAAGTTGTGAACAATAATAAACTTAAAGTGTTTTTTTGTTAATTTTTTACGGATTTTTTTGAGAAGATGAAAATCGTAAATAGTTAAAAGTTGAGGGACTGTTTTTGTATTTAATTTTTTTACTAATTTTGGGCTAGTTTTTTTTTTTTTTTACTTTGGGCCAGATTTTGGGCCACATTTTATGCGAATTTTAGGCTAGTTTGTCGACAAATGTGTATATTAGTAATAATTTTTTTTATATGGCTTATGTGTTGGGCCTCATGTTTAAAGTGTTTTTTTTTGCTATATGAGTTTTTTTTTTTTAATATAATGGGTTGTACGTTTGTAACCATATCGATTATTTTAAAGTTATTAGGTATCGAAGATGTTTCCGCGGGTATTTTTTTTATCTGAATAAATCGAAACTTTTGTAATATTTTTTTTCCTCCTACTTTGTGCATACAAATTTAAAAAAAAACAAAAACAAAATAATTAAAAAAAAAACTAAAATCGGGCTGGCCCAAAATGGGAGCCCGATACTCGGTACGAGACCGGTACCATGAATCAAGCAAAAAAAAATCCGGGACCAATAATTCGGTGACAGTATCAAAACGGGATATTACCAAAAAAATATCCAGAATTTGTCATGTCTTTGTATTAAAGTGCTAATCCAAAAAGCCATATGGTTCGTTTCATACAAAAAAACAGTCATACGAAAACCAAACGTCTCATATTTAGGTAAAAAAAACTATCCAAAAGCTTATTATGACAACCATAGATACTTCACAAACCCTCACAAACCTTCTCAAAAAACTCTAACCTACTATTAATCACTCAAATTATCAAGTTTACATTTTTATTGGTTTTTTTTGGAGAAACGACACAATTGTTGTAGAAACCTCAATTTTAAATATTGATGAATCGAATTCAGATGATGATCGATATTGAACAGTCGGTTGTTGAAAGTTGTTTAGTTTGTTTTCTAAACGATTTCATATGATTTTGGTAGAATTTTGTAAGTTTTAGAACGTTTGTATGTTACGATTATCTTATTGATATGTTTATTTAATTGTTGGTTGTGTTTTCTGGCACGTTGTTGTTCGAAATCACTCGAACATGCAAGTCTTGCCTTATTTTTTGTTACCGTCACATAAAGTTATTGGCATGAAATCAAGGATTTGTTTTGGTTTAACAAAAAACTGAAAGATGCGGATCGGTACTGATTTTTAAAATACCGATTCCGATACTGATATCCCGTCCGGTACATTATGAGTACACCCTTTTTAAGTTCGTAAAGAAAAACAGTACTATCAATTCGATACGAGTTCGATGCAGATATGTACCGTAGTATCCCTAGCTCAAAGAAACAAACTTAACAATGGTTTTGAGTTTAACAAAATCACATGGGAAGCATGTGAGTGTGGAGCCCACAAAAAGGGGAATAACCCTTTTTTTGCGGAAGAAGGTCTAATTGTCGGGCATTTTGCTTCTCCTCGATCGATCCACAATTTTTACTAACTTCTTCTATTCCTCATTTCGTTTTTGTTTTCATTCGATCTCCCTTTTTTTATTTGCTAGATCTGATTTACTAACATGGAAATTATACAACCACATGATAGATTAACCATGTCATTACCTAACCTACTTTATAGAAAGAAGGTAACTCATCTCGCCAAATAAACGAATTTCGTGGATTCTGTGGCGAGTTGAGTTACCTCGTTTTGTTATGAAAAATTGTCATTAATGATATACTTTTGTATATTGTGATAATTGAGAAAAAGGTTGTAGAACTAGTTAAATAAAGATCCTTGGAAATGTGTTCTACGTTTACAATACCATAAGATATGTTTGTTTGCGTCAAGCTAATGAATTTCAATTCATATTTGTGTAAGAATAGTTGAATTGTCATCAAGATACAAGATAGTGTGCCTCAACCCGATAAGTTTCGTTTGCATACAACTAGTTCATGCACAAGCCTACAAACCGATCGTGCTCTTTTTCTATGCTTTGCGTTTTCTCATTCAGTTTCTCGCGTTGTAGTTTAATGCATCGGCCAATGGCGAGGGCCGGATTTAGTAATATATATCGAAGTAACAAAGTTATATAAACTAAACATTAAATAGTAGGTTATAGTGATCACACAACCCAATAAGTTCGGGTTACAAAATTAAAATTTTGATAAGAAAAAACACATGACAACTAATAAAAAGTGATTAGATGAAAACTTTGTGCATGAAACATTGTCAAAATGAAAACCATGTGCATGAAACATTGTCAAAATGAAAACCGTGTGCATGAAACATTGTCATGCTTTTCTTATGTGTTGTTTGTTCATTAATAGGCTTTGAATTTGTTTCGCATATTAAAATATGACGCAAATATGAATATCAATATGAGGCGTAGATGTTGAAGTAATGTTACTTGTTTTTGTAAATAAAGCAATTTCATTTTTATGATAAATAAATGTCTATAAACAATAAATAGAGCAACGTGGAAATAAAGTATGTGAAAGTAAAACTTTCATGAATATTGTGTCGCATATTGATCTCGTAAAGTAGTTATATATTATTGATATGTTATACTTCCATCTCGTAAAGTAGTCATAAAATGTGTCAAAACAAAACATTAAAGAACATTGTGTTGCAGTTTGATCTAATAAAGTTATCATATCATCATCTTAACACTTTTGTTTAGCAAAAAAAAACAACCATGTAATTCTCTATAAATGTATTATCACATAAAGAAATATCAAAGTTATTTCAAGCACATCAACTTTCGTGTTTTGAATCCTATATATTATTATCATCTTTGTTGATTTGAAATGCAAGAAATGAGATCTTTGCAACTAAAAAACTGCACCTATAATGAGACCATAAAAGTACATTTTATAAGATAAATAACAAAGCGATTGATCGTATTAAAAAGAGGCCGATCATAACCTCTCACTTTGTTGTCTCCCCTGCCAATGGCCACCTATATACATAGATTTTTAAAGTAAATTCGGAGGCGACATTTTGTATGTATTCGAGTATCCAATCCAAATAAATCCATTATGGTTCATCGTTCTCTTATTAAAGTTGTAGATTTTGTACATTAGTATTCATTCATATATCATTTGAAAACTTTATCTTACCTCTTTGTCGACCAATAATGACTTCACAATTGATTATGTTGATGATGCACATGTTTGTCTACTTGTATACGTGTGAATTGGTATTATGGTTTTCTAACTTGTGCAATGGTGCAACTTGTGCAATGGTGGCACAAGTTTAAAAACATTAAATGAACACATTTGTTTCTTTAAATAATATTATGTTTATATAAAACAATGATAAATATGGTAAATATCACAAATTTAAAAAAGTATTAACATCAAGTGACATGTAAATATGAAATTTTTAGTTCATTTAATGCTCCTAAACTTATGTATCTATCACATAAGTTAGAAAAAACCCTTGTAATCTGTCGATCAATTTGTTTACAATATTTAGTAGCCACTTGTATTGCCGTTTATATTGGATTATAAATTATTATTTTGTTTTTGGAATGCAAATGGCTTCCTTATGGGTTTACATCGAAGAGGCCCATTATTGCGTTTTGAGTGAATTAGGTAGGGATGAGCAGAAAAACCGAATATTGAAATCGAACCGAACCGAAAACAAACGAACCGAACTGATAACCGAACCAAATTTGCCAAAAACGAACCGAACCAAACTACTAATTCGGTTCTCGGGTTGGATATGGGTTTGGCAATCGGAACCGAAAACCGAATTCATATAAATATATTTTATATATATATATATATATATATATATATATACACACACACTAATGTAATTATTAACTTTTTAAAATAAATAGTGAAATTCGGGTTATTCGAGTCAACCCAAGAACTGAACCGAATTCAAATTCGGTTTCGGTTCGGTTGGGTTGAATTCTAGTTTAGTTCAGTTCGGTTTTCGAGTTGACCATAAAAAGTTTTAACCGAATTAACTGAACTACCCGATAACCGAACCGATCCCTAATTAGGAGTAGCAGAAAAACGGTAAAAATTCGAATAAACTAAAAACCGAAACCGAACTTAACCGAACCGAACTAATAACCGAGCCGAATTTGCCAAAAAGACACCGTTAAAATTTTATCCAAATATAAAAAAACACTTTTTATGTTTGAAATATTTTTTTTTTTTTTTGCTAAATATCTATGTATTTTTTTTAAATAAATAGTGTAATTCAAGTTATTCGGGTCAACCCAAAAACCGAACCGAATTCAAATTCAGTTTTCGGTTCTATTTTCTGTTTGACCAAGAATTTTTTTTAACCGAACAACCCGATAACCGAACCGATCAGCACCGCTAGTGAGTCTTATAAAAAAGATTCAACCCATATGGGTATGTTCGGTCAAACTAAGTAAGTAAACCATGTGTTGGATGAGTTTATGAAACCTTTTTTAAATTATAAGTAGTTATATATCTAAACCGATTGAGACGGGTTTATGAGAGCTTATAATTAATCAAATTACTAAAACGCTTTTAAGATATATGGATTATTTCGTAGAAGCCGGAGATATATATGAATTTAATTTGATATATCTTACGTGATTTTATATTAATAAGCTTCTGTTAAACTAATTTGTCAAACAACTTTATAAATATATAAGTTCAAGCATTCCAGCTCCAGTCTCAACTCCAACAAAAGCTCAAGTTCCATCCCTAATCAAGCTCAAGCTCTTGTCTCAACTATAGCAATAGGATTTTCGATTCTTAATCAAAATAGAAGGGTTTTGTAAAAAGAAATAGGGGATGAGCCCTCTAGCTTTTATCTCTTTTTTTAATTTATAAAATAATAGTTGTTTTAAAATATTATTTTTAATTATAATTTAAATATAAAAACTATTAATAAATATAAATTCTCCCTCCAAACTAATATCAAATTCAAATCTTAATCTAAATCTAAATCTAAATTTTAAACCCGTTTGTAAACCAAACTAGCCCTTAATGAATCAAATTCATTCTATATAATAAATATATATGAAAGTAGGCCGTTCATCAGACAAGTATGAAATATAGTTGTCGAATAATTGCATTTTTCTTTAAACCTAACTGATGATACAGAAGTTAGGTCGGGTCTTGTTTAGTCCGAATAGGCAACTATTCGGGTATGTTGCACCTTTTTCTTGTATCAAGTGAACTTTGAAGAACCCTGCACAAGGAATGAAACACCGTTAACCTTATAGTGGGAGCGGATCCCACGATTGGACTCTGGCGTGAGGGTAAGTATATAGCCTTGGTGAGTAATCGAATGTAATTAGGGTTTTTCGTAAGATACATGTATTGACGACAATTGCGTTCCTTTTATAGGCTAAATAACCCTTAGGGTTTCCATATCTTTTGGCCCAAGATACGCCCAATATATAGGGGATTCAGAATTAACCTAACCTATTTAAATAAGTATAGTATATCTCTTATTTAATTAGGTTATCCCTTTCTAACAATAGCTCGTGAAGATACCGCGGCCATGAACCATGTGCTGGCAGCCACGACCAGTAGGTCCAAGTGGCCGTGACAGCGATGTGTGGGCTGAAGGCCCCTCGTTAACTACCAAGCCCGTAATATTATGAATGGGCCGGGCCGGTCCATACTATACGTCATCATGACCGCGGTCACGGTTGCTAGACTACCAAATACCTCGAACCTTCCTGAAAACGCTTAATCTCCTAAACTGTATGTTGAGCCCCGCAGCGCAATAATAGGACCCATTTATCAAGAAACGGCGCAAACGGCTGAATGATAGGACGCGTGGGCCCATAACCGTTTCACCTTCCTCTCAATCTTAACCATCTAAAAAGTTAGTGGAGGACACATGTCAATCATCCAACTAGGCACAACTATCGAGGACACAGTATAAATAGGGCAAGCGACCATTGTGTATGTTTTCGCATCTTTTAAATCGGACCGCTATTTTTGCACACAGCTGCACAAGTTACTTATTCCCATGAAATCCCATCACCGCAGATTAGTACACCACGCCCCTTTTTGAAACTAATTAAAAATGGGTAGGGATACAATATAACTTGAGGACGCCGTATCAACCATCTCCCAAGAGTATCTTCTAGAGTTCACCTTCGAGTATGGTATACCAGAGAGCTTGCATCCTGAGTTGCCTGGCCTAGAGGAACCCGTCGTGGAGTTTTCAGAGGGCAAAGTCGGTGTTTACACCAAGTTTTTCGAATTTGCAAACTTTCGTACCCCCATTTCACAATTTCTCTTCGACATCCTTGGTCATTACCAAATTCATCTTTCATAATTACCAGTGATAGGCGTAGCCAAAGTGAGTCACTTTCAAATCAATTGTCGCGTCCTGAACATAATTCCCACACTGAATTTATTCTGTGTTTTCTACGTTCCTTCCTACAACTCGGGATGGATGTCCTTTAGCAAAGGACCAGGGAATAACACCCCATAATGTTATACAAAGGCCCTTGACTCCCTGAAGAACTGGAACAATCGATTCTTCTGGGTAGAAGAGAGAATATTCCCCACAGTCGTGGAATGGCGCACAAACGCCCCAAAGGATGGGATGTCATCAACAAACTCCTATTCCGCAGCAGACGTAACGACATTGGACACACACCGTACCCCTATCCAAAAATAACCAAAAGCCCTATTATGCCTAGTAGGGCTGAGTCAGAGCTACTTTATGGGGGACGACGTGTACCCCACATTCCTCTATAACGATGACCGGGGTGGATGTTTATAAACTGTCTTTACCTCTCACATATTCATGAAAATATACTAACAAACCCTGTGTGAATGCAAATATGGACTTGTTCAACTTGATCAGTGCCCCGAATCCTACCAAGGTGAAGACCGGGACTCGACCTCTCGCCGCCTATGAGGTGCCTCTACTAACCGTCACTGCAAGCCGTGTGATAGATATGGAGGACACGACTGTGGCGTCAGGATCCTCAGGGAAATCTTCCGCCCTAGAGAAATTGCCGCTGGATTTTGCCAACGAAAACCCACCCCCATTAATTACTGAGAGGGACGGGATGGAAGATCAAGTCCAGGACAGATTATCACGTGAAATCCTACCTGTAGAAAATCCAACGACCACGGAGGTCGTTCTAGAACCAAATTTAGAGAAGGAAGTGGCCGCCATGGGGCCCCTTGTAAACAAAAGGCTCCGTAAAATGGGCAATGATGAGGCGGACGCAAATGCACCGCCCAGGGTGTTGAGAAAGGATCATGCTGCCTTCCGCCCTACACAGATTCTCTTCTGAGGAAAATCCCTAGCTTCAATGGGATTAGAAGCGGGCTCCACCTTCTTCACACCTGCTACATAAGAGACTCCTGCTGATGCGAAGAGCGTGAGCGATCCAGATCCGCTGTCTTATGCGAAACCGCAACCGCACCCTGGGCGAGACATTGCCCAGTAAATGATCCGGTCTTAACATTTTCTTTTTTTTATATTATTATTTGTTTTGTTGTTTTTTCTACAAGTGTAGTCATACTAACAAATCACATGTGCCTCATAAGGTGAATGCAGATCTTCTAGGAAAATGACCACCGAGATCTTCACCAGAAATGTTACTACCACAGAGGTGCAAGGCCAAATTATTACGGAGAGTCTAGAGTCAGGGAAATCGGCCTCCTTCCTGTCTGTAGATGGGTCGCCAAGAGGTATCTATCAGCCAGAGTGGGGCGTGACCAACAACTGCCGCCTGGACACCCCGGGCGCGTGCCAAGACATGGTAGATCACATAGTACCGTTGGGGTACTTCTCTAAATTGTGCCACTTGCCCAATACTGACTTTCTGAGCCAGTATAATATAAACCTGGCGCGGCAGGTGGCTATGGGTTCTCAACTGAGGCTAATATTTGAACAAGAGGTCAAATTACTAAAGAAGGCCACATCCAAGATAGCCAGACAGGATCAGAGGATCCAAGCGAGGGAGGAAGAGATAAAAAAGTTGGATCAAGAAATTAAATCCCTCAGGGCTGTGGAAACGGAAGTGCACGGCCTTCATAATCAGATAAAGAACTTAGAGGCCCTGCTTGAGGCCGAGGTAGACATTAAGAAAGCCGCAGAGGCTAAGAATGCAGAACTAACTAAGGAATTGGAAAGCCTTCGTGTCCAGTTCTCGGACCTCCAAGTTAGAAACAATCAGCTATCCCAGCAGGTATCTAACCTTCAAGAGCAAGTCACAGGCGAGGAAAAAATAAAAGCCGCCTTTGATGAATTCAAAAAATATGAAGATGACAAGGTTGAACAGCGTTGTGCGGAGATGGATGCACATCTAGATAAATTAAGTATGGATTTTGACGAGGAGTTATATCCACACATGTTGACAGCGATCGCAAGTCATTGCTGGGTCATTGGGCACGGCTTGCGCCTGGCCGTTATGAAGTGTTCTGAGTCCCTAGAGCTAAGGTAGGTATTTGCTGATGTTGTGTCTGCAGGACTTGTTAAAGGTATGAGCGAAGGTCTGAAACACGGTATAGATCATGGGAAGGCCGACCGAGATTTAGCGGTTGTTGAAGCATATGACCCTAAGGCTGATAGCAAATATGTCAAGGCCCTCCAAGACTTGAAGGATCTAAAGTACTCGTTAGTGGATCAGCTAGAGGGATTGAAGGATGCCCCTATAGAGCTAATCATGACATCTTTATACTTAGAAAGTGATTCTGAAGAAGATGCCCCTAGTGGATCTGTAACCTTCGCCCTAGCTCCTCCTAACTAAAGATCCCCGTATACCCTGAGGTACGCGACCCTAAAGATCCTTGGGCATTCAAAGAAGAGATGATGTTGGAAGATGCCATTGCGGCTAACATAAACCAGGCTAAAAAAAAAAGAAGTGCAAGGTGGTTTGTCGCACCCATGGGATTGGTTCCGCTCATCACGCCAGATCCGACGGCATCCCCGTATCTGTACCTAATATCGCTCCCTAGGGGCTGGCGATTCTGTTGGCGGATTCCGCCACACAGACCGAGGTAGCTGTCGAGGAAGATAAACCACATCCAAGACTACAGCGATCCATCTCTTTGCCACCGTTTTATAATTTGGAATGGAAATAGTGCAGCATGTTGCACTTAGACAATATTTTGATGTAATGTACCCACAGATGTCTGTGGGTAGCCATATTGTACATTAGTTCCCTGTTTTATTAGTAATGTATATTGTGTTGCACGTGTAGTGACTTATGTGCTTCGTAGGAGTCTGTGCCTTTGTAGCTAACGTCTTAGGTACACAACAAGCAAGGATACATAATCCATGGCCGTTGGGGTTGCAACCCTCTTACACGGCAAGTAATTATTAGGGTGCTTAACCTGTAGATATCCAAAGATATCCACCATATTGTGTATGCACTTATGGAATAACAAGTAAATTATACTAAAGAAAAGAAAATTTTACTTAGAAAATTTTTCATATAAAGAAGTCGCAGGGTTAGCTAGACCCCGTGGAGTTTTATTCATAACTTAAAAATAAAGAGTGGAATAAAAATACATGGATTACTTTATTAGGAGCCCTAATCATAATGCAAACTCATCCACGTCATTGCTCAGAGATAACATTTCTTGAGATTGGTGATGTTTCACGTCCGTGGAAGGACCATTTCGTCCGTAGACCTTAGCATGTACGCTCCATCTCCAAGTGCTTATGTGACCTCATAAGGTCCTTCCCACTTTGGGCCAAGCTTCCCCCCATCCACAACATGACTTGCGTCATTACTACGATAAACAAAGTCTCCTGGTCTAAAAGTAACACCTCGGACCCTAGCATTGTAGTACTTTGTCATTTTCAATTTGGCCTTGGCTTCATGAATTGCTGCATGTTCACGCCTTTCTTCCAGAAATTCAAATTCAGTTGTAGCTCCTCATCATTGTGCACGGCATCCACTACTACGGTGTGGTACGTTGGGATTCTGACTTTCGCAGGTATGACAGCCTCTGTTCCATAGGTCAAAGAGAAATAGGTATCATCGTGACTTGACTTAATCATCATACGATGGGCCTAAAGGACATGGGAGAGTTCTTCTATCTAATTCTTGTTTCCTTCGCCTAGGCGGGCCTTGATTCCTTCACCCAAGCTCCTATTTGCTCTTTCCATGAGTCCATTAGACTATAGATGTTTCACTGAGGCAAAGCGTTGTGTGATGTTCAACTTTTCACACCAATCCTTGAATGGGTTATCGCTGAACCGTTTACCATTGTCCGAGACTATCTCTCTTGGAAGGCCAAAGCAGCACACTATGTTGTCCCACACGAACTTCTTCACCTGACTGCCGCTGATTGTCGCCACAGCTTTTGCCTCTATCCACTTTGTAAAATAGTCTATATCGACTATCAAAAACTTGACCTTTCCTGGTCCCTCCTGGAAGGGACCAGATATGTCAATTCCCCACTTGTAGAATGGCCATGGAGCCGTGATAGGAGTCAGCGGTTGTTGGGGGTTCCTTGGCACGGTACGATGTATTTGACAATCTTTACATTTGCGTATCATATCCCATGCATCCTGATGCATGGTTGGGCAGTAATATCCCAACCGCATGGCTTTGGCCACCATGGACCATGGTCCTACGTGCAGACTACATGACCCCTCATGAATTTCTTAATTCACATAATCCGCTTGGAGTGGTCTGACACACCTTAGCCATGGCTTTAGAAACGACCGCCTGTAAAGAACCCCATCCAACAATTCGTATTGTCTAGCCTTAATACGGAGTTTACTTGCCTCATTTTTATCGTCTGGAAGGGTCCTATCTTTCAAATATTCCATTATCGGTGTCATCTATGTTGGTCCATCTTCCTCTACTACTGTCGCCACTACCCTCTTTTGTATCGATTTTTCTTTAAGTACTTCGACCAAGACCTGTTTTGATAAGTGCGCAAAGCTGGTTGATGTAATCTTGCTCAGGGGATCTGCTTTCTTGTTTTTACTTCTTGGGACTTGGCTAATAGAAAAGTTAGCGAAGCCGTTGACTAGGCATTTGGCCTTCTTAAGGTATTTGATCATATTTTATTCTTTAGCGACATATGTCCCTAGGACTTGGTTTGCCACTAGCTTAGAGTCTATACTCACGTGCAAATTGCGCACTCTTATTTGCGCTGCGATCTGTAGGCCAGTTATTAATGCCTCATACTCTGCCTTGTTGTTAGAAGCGGTGAACTAAAACCTTAGCACGTAGGTAAACTTCGTTCCCTTCGGGCTTGTCAGTATTAAGCCAACACTTGATCCGTCTACACATGATGATCCATCCATGAACAGTGTCTATGGCTTTTGCGGGGTTTCAACCACTGCTGTATCTGGCGGAACTTCATCCAGCTTCTCTACAAGGAAATCTGCTATGATCTGTCCTTTCACGGATGTCTTTGACCGGTACGTGATATTGTGTTCTCCCAGCATGACGCTTTATGTTGGAACCCGTCTAACACTTCATATGCCGAACAACACGGATCGATTCAAGAAAATAAGAAAGAGAGGTGATGGTGTAGAGAAAGAGAGAAGAGAGAGAGATGAGAGAAAAAGAGAGAAAAAATTTTAAAAAAGATATTATGAGAAAAGATATTTTCAAAAGGAAAATATCTATATATATATCCCTACGCATTTAATGTGACGCGCAGGATATTTAACTAGGACCCGGGCTCGGGTTTTGCTTGAGATTAAACCCAAAACATATACAATATTAGATTATCTATCGAAAAGTTGTCACACTTTACTTATAATCTAATTTCTTGGCCATTACCTCACTTAAAAAAGTCAAAAACCCGAAATTTATAATTTAAGGAGGTGTTTGGCATTGCTGCAAAATGGGTCATTTTGGGGGATTGCATGGGTCAAGTTCACTCAGCATCTTTAGCTGAGTGTTGTGACTTGTAATTAAGCCACTTAAATTACCATTTTGAATTTGAATATATAAGTTTTTAGGTTTATTGTAGATTCTGTCAAATTTTCAAAAAGCCAACTTGAGCTTAAAGGCTTAAGCTGCATAAGCAGCCTAAGCACATCATTGTGTGCTCATTGTTGATGTTTCTAGCCACTTTAAAGCATCCCATGTTCTGTCTTTGGTTTGGCAGCATAAGTCAAAATGTGTGTATGCATGTGTGTTTTTGAAAACCCTCAAGTTTAAGCCCCATTACCAGCAGGTTTAAGCTTATCATATTAGCTCAAATTTTGGAAATAAGCTCACTTACCACCTTTTGACATCTGTCTAGGTTTGGTCTTGGGAAATGCAAGACACCCTTCGTTGACGATAGCTGTCCATAAGAGTGTAGCGCGATTAACTGCCCAGAAAATGAAACATCTCCAAAATCATTAGACCCAACATGATAATACAGACATAACGGCCCACACCTTAGAATGGCAACGTACTCTCCCAACTCTTAACCTAACCCCCCACCCCCACACACCTCCTGCCGACGACACTTCCCCCCCTCCCCCCTCTGCTGGCCCCCTTACCCCTCGTCTCCCACCTGGTGCTGCTCCAGCTCAACACAATCTAGCCCCCTATTTTTCTAGCTTATTGACTGTAGCTATTACTATGGATTTATTTTGGCCTTATTAACATAGCGTATGGTATCTGTCCATATGTTTAGCCAGCTTATTTTAAACTAGTTCAACTTATTTTTATAAAGTTATAATTTGCCTACAAAATCTCTTATTTTCTGGTCTTTTATACCAAACTGTTAGCATAGCTTAATTGATTCCCAGCTTATTTTAGGGCTTATTCTAGTATCCTTAGCTTATTTAAGACTCCCCTTAGCCTTATTAACTGTCCCCCATAATTGTAGCTTATTCTGCAGCTTAAAAAACCAAAAACAAAGGAAAATAAGCCATAAGCTCATATAAGCCACTGTCAGCACAAAAGCTTACATTTCTGGCTTATTCTTTGAGATTCAGCTTATGTGCTTATTATGAAAATTGTTCCCCATAAGCCCCTCTTTAACTTTGCTTTTATAAGTTTTGGCCAATAAGCACTTTGGACCCACCTTGTAATCGGGGTCCACTTCAGGGACCATTTGTGTAATTTCCTCTTTTAAAGTTATAACTGTTAGTCCCTGTGGTTAGTTAGCCTGTTACTCCATTAGTCCTTGTGTCCTTTCACTGTTAGTCCTTTAGTTATAACCACAGTTAGCCTTAGTTAGTTTTATTTAATTTAATTAATTAAATTAGGTTTAATTTTAATTAGTTTAATTACTTTTATTTAAATCAGTAAAATTTGGGCATTTTTATATTTTTAGAATTGTTAATTTTTTCTTTATTTAATTTCATTTTTTCAGAATTTTTATAACTTTTATTTTTTGTCTTTTTCTATTTTCTTAGTTTTAATTAGTTTTTAATCTTTAAAAATTCATAAAAAATCCAAAAATTAATAAAAAAATATATTTCTTTTTTACAAAATTTTCTTTTGTCATTTAGTGTCTAGGAAAAATATAAAATTTAGTGTAGGCTTAATTTTTCTTAAATTTCAGTTTTAGACCCGTTTTTACCGGTGCGTTTTACGTTCTTTTTTCGTTTTTACATTCAACGACCTCGTTTATGTTTAGTTTTCTTTATTTTAAGTTAAGTTAATTAGAATTTAATTTTGATTTTTAATTTAATTTAGCATTTATTTTCTTAATTTCTAGTATTTAGATCTCCCGATACCTTAATTCTGTTCCCCGTATTTAATTTAGATTTAATTTAGGAATCTTCCCATAACTAAATTTTGTATCCCGTAGTATTAAGATTTTTCCCCATTTCCTATACTTGTTTCCCGTAGATTAAATTAAGTTTTATTTAATTAATTTTAGTTATAATTATATCAGTGTTTCCATCATTCAATTTCTCATCAAACCAGGATAAATTTCAATTGCAGCCTCGTTGGGACATACGACCCGGGAATATCTCTTCCGGAATCTTTTTATTATTGATTTGATTCTTATATATTTTATATATATACTGTCAGCGAATCAAACTTCTTCACCTGACTGCCGCTGATTGTCACCACAACTTTTGCCTATATCCACTTTGTAAAATAGTCCACAGCGACTATCAAAAACTTGACCTTTCTTGGTCCCTCTGGGAAGTACCAGCTATGTGAATTCTCCACTTGTAGAATGGCCATGGAGCCGTGATGGGACTGTTAGGCGTTTCTTGGCACGGGACGATGTATTTGACAATCTTTACATTTGCGTATCATATCTCGTGCATCCCGATGCATGGTTGGCCAGTAATATCCCAACAGCATGACTTTGGCCACCACGGACCATGGTCCTGCGTGCATACTGCATTACCCCTTATAAATTTCTCAGATCACATAATCCTCTTGGAGTGGTGTGACACACCTTAGCCACGACTTTAGAAATGACCGCCTGTAAAGAACCCCTTACAACAATTCATACTGTCTAGCCTTAATACAGAGTTTACTTGCCTTTTTTCTATCGTATGGAAGGGTCCTATCTTTCAAATATTCCATTATCGGTGCCATCCATGTTGGTCCATCTTCCTCTACTACTGTCGCCACTTCCCTCTCTTGTATGGATTTTTCTTTAAGTCCTTCGACCAAGACCTGTTTTGATAAGTGCGCAAAGCTGGTTGACGCAATCTTGCTCAGGGCATCCGATTTCTTATTTTTACTTCTTAGGACTTGTCTTATAGAAAAGTTAGCGAAGCCGCTGACCAGGCTTTTGGCCTGCTCAAGGTATTTGATCATATTTTCTTCTTTGGCGATGTATGTCCCTAGGACTTGGTTTGCCACCAGCTTAGAGTCTACACTCACGTGCACATTACGCACCCCCATCTGCGCTAGCGAATCGTTTGCCAGTTTTATCATGCTCATTACTCTGCCTCGTTGTTAGTAGGGGTGTGACTATAAACCTTCAATGCGTAGGTAAAACTCTGTCTATCCGGAGGACTTGTCAGTCTATAGCAGCACCTAATCTTTCTACACATGATGATCCATTCGTGAACAATGTCCACGGCTCTTGCGGGCGTTTTAACCATTGATGTATCTGGTGGAGCTTCATCCGGCTTATCTATAAGGAAATCTACTAGGATTTGTCCTTTCACATATGTCCTTGGCCGGTACGTGATATTGTGTTCTCCCAGCATGACACTCTATTTTTGTAATTGCCCTACTATGTCGGGATGTGATATTATTTGTTTGATGGGTTAGTCAGTGATAACTACGCGATAAGGGTTAGCTTGGAAATATCTTTGTAAACCTATTGAGCGCATAAACAGTGCTAGACTAGCTTTTCATTAGGTTATAGTTTAGTGCGAGGCCTGCAGTGCGAGTTATGAAATAGACTGGCTTCTGAAAATGCCCCTTTCAGTACATCAAGACTTGCACTAATAGCTCTGTGGGTTGGCGGACATGTATAACAATCTAGTTCCTTCCTTTTGGTTTGGGTGTACAATATGGGTAGCTCATGACAAGTGTGCTTCAGGTGTTAAGGCTTGTTCGCTTCTGTTGTCCAATGGAAGTTACTCTTTTTTTGTTGCACTTCTTTAAGTTTTTGAAATAGATGGCACCAAGGACTTTCCGCTGGCTTGAGAGGAATTTGTTAGACTATCCAACTTCCCATTAAGACTCTGGGACCTATTTGATTTATCGTGGGGGACGAGAGTTGCAGCACACTTTTGTATTGTATGGGCTACGGTTTTATCCTTCCGGGTAATCATGTACGCCTTAAGAACATTCCTTTCCACTGCCGCCAAACGTATACTTTTTGGATTGAGTTTTTCATTGATTTGCGTACATACGCGAAATGTTTCATCCTTATATCCTTAGCATATATGTTTATGTGTGATCTCTTAATAACCAGTCATTGCACATTACATTCTTATTGAGACCAACTTGGTTGATAAAAGCTTTGTCCAACAGGGACGCAGGCTATGTGGCGCCAGCGTTCTTGAGGCTGAAAGGCATTTTGGTATAACAATATACTCCATGGCTGGTGTGGAAAGCCGTCTTCTCTTCATCCGATTCTGCCATCTGTATTTGGTGATAGCCTTTGTAGTGTCCCAGATAACTTAAAGGGTATCGCATGAGAGGATTCAACTTTCCAATCGATTTTGGGAAGGGGGTAGCAATCCTGCGGACAGGCCTTGTTTAAATCTGTGAAATCCACACACATCCTCCAGCTACCATCATGATTCTTTACCATGACCGGATTGGACATCCAGTTGTGATAATAAACTTCTCTCATGATTCCTGCCTCTACTAGTTTCTGTACCTCTGCTTGGATGGCTTTGGCACATTCAGGGGCCTGACCCCTT
Organism: Tanacetum coccineum; assembly: GCA_026074375.1. NCBI lineage: Eukaryota > Viridiplantae > Streptophyta > Magnoliopsida > Asterales > Asteraceae > Tanacetum > Tanacetum coccineum. The sequence continues at coordinate 46,968 of BQNB010024702.1, forward strand.
TTCTTCTGTCAGACAGGCGAATATCCTTCCCGGATATTGAGCCATTGTTTAGCTACTGATCGCGGTACTCCCATCATGTCGGACGGCTGCCATGCGAATATATCCAAGTTTTCCTTAAGGAGCAAGCATAGTTCGTATCCGTCTTTCGTGATAGCTATAGTTCCCTTATGATTGCCACTTCCTAATCCGGGAAATTTGGATGTAGAGCTACTTTGAAATTTTCATGACGGACTTCAGCCTCTTTGAGGATCTCCTTAGACGATGTGGTCACAGTGGCGCACTCAGTGGGTATCAAGATAATGCTACGAATAGTGACTATTCCTCTGTCAACCGAGAACTTAAGCATTCCGTGGGCTGTGGATGGTACTGCTTGGATTTCTCTTATTCCAGGTCTTCCAATGATACCATTATACGGTGATAGTGACCTCACGATCATGAAATTCATCCATGCTTTTGTAGAATGTTCTGCATCTCCTATTGTTACCAAGAGCTTAAGTTGTCCCAGTGGCCATATAGTTTCTCCACTAAAACCGGTTAACGATGTCGTTGCCGAGACCATTTGGTTCTTGATTTTCGGCCGGAGCCGGTTGAAGCAGTGCTCGTAGAGTACTTCCTTTGAGGAACCCCCATCTACATACATGCGGTGTATCATGTGCCCACCAATTTCCGCTTCTATAACAAGCGGACCTTCTGCCCCCTACTGGTAGCCAGTGGTGAGAACATAATTTCGCTAACACGGGTAAAGCTTTGAGTCACTTTCTGCCTTGTCATTCTATGCCATGGTTGTACCATATAGATTGCCATGGACTTGTCTTTGGCCGGGACTTCCTTCTTCCCAACCTTCAGTTGATCTCTACCTTGCTTGATTTCTTTAATTAAATACGAGAGCTTGCCTGCTCGCCCTAACTTTTCGATCTGCTTTTTTAACTGTATACATTCGTTCGTGCTGTGTCCTTTATCATTGTGGAAGTCGTAAAACTTATTGCTGCTTCTCTTCTCTACCAGGGTTACCATAGGTGGTGATGGTTTGAACTTTCTTGCTTTAGCCACGAGGATTTCTTTGGGTGTTCTGGTAAGGGGGGGTAAACCTGTTAGACCCCCGTCCTTTCCTTGGCTGACCTCGGAAGTCAGATTTCTGCTCTGAAACATGCTGCTTGGGCTGGTCCTGTGGTTTCCACGATGTGTGACCTTTCTTTTTGGAAGCGGCGATAGTTTCTCCTCGTATGAAGGCAGTGGTGGCTGTCATCATTTCTTCCAGGTCTTTGGAACGTGTTCGTTGAGGCGCTTTGTCAATTCAGGGTTGTTAACCCCATGCATGAATCCCGAGATTCGCATGCACTCAGGGGCCCCCTTCATGCGTCCAATTTCAACCTTGAATCGCTCCATGAAATCCTCAATGGTCTCTCCATCCCTCTGCTTGATATTGTGGATTTCCACTGGATTTTGACGTACTTCTTTTGCTGCATAAAATATGCTAAGAAGGTGGCTTTGAGATCCTTGTATTCGTCTATGCTTTCCGGAGGGAGCTCATTGAACCATACTCTCGCAGTCCCTATTAGGGTAGAATTGAACATATGACACCACGTAGGCATTGCCCAGCGTTCCACCTGTGCTGCGGTTTGAAAATTTTTCACGTGATCCTCTGGGTCTCCTGTTCTGTCATAGGTTTTCACGTTATTAGGAATTCGTGTTTTCCACAAACTTTTAAAATTGCAGATTCGAGGTGTGAATAGATCTACCTCTTCACATGACCAGGGTACTGCTAAGTCTTCTTCATATGTAGGCTTGCGCCTTTTTGACTTTGACTTCCAATGTCCTTCATCGCTGGTGCCGCTCTTCGACACGCGAGATAACGAGGATTCACTTTCCCTCCCTCTTTTCATGCTACGAGAGCGGTCCCTATCACGAGAGTGATATCTATGTCTGGCCCCTGTCCTGTAGGAGGAGCAGGTATTACCATATGATTCTTCGATACCGCGGGAGCGGTCTCTGCTTCTAGGACGATCTCTGCTAGGAGAAGAGTCCCGTCTGTGAGGACGACCTCTACTGTGAGAATGATCCCTAGAGTTTGCCCTGTCCGGCCCGGATTTAGTTATGCTTGACGAGTAAGTATCGCTAAGTCGCTCGAATGCGCTCTGCCTTCGATGACCTAGCCGGCCAAACACGTTTTCATCATTGCTTCTCAAGCGATCCCGCATCTTGGGCCTTTCTGACGGGTTACGGTACCTTGCGGGCAAGGTCCCAACACTTGAGTTTTGAGATCCCTCTCTCATTCTTCGGCTTTTCTTGGAACTTTCTCTAAAGTCCAGCCTAGTATGGACTTCTTTTCGCTTGTCACGGCGAATCTTATCCATAATGACCGGTAAGATATCCTCGTAATGCTCCTCATAGAAGTCTAGGATGTTCACCCTGGGTGCGGCATCCGCTTTCTTCGGCGTCTTTTCTTTGGTTGCAGCTTTCGTGATAGTGGTCACAATGGGGGTTGTGTTAGCCATTGCGCTCATTTTCCTAAGGGTAATTCCTAGTGTTGAGTCCCACGGATGGCGCCAACTTGTTGATACAGAAGTTAGGTCGGGTCTTGTTTAGTCCGAATAGGCAACTATTCAGGTATGTCGCACCTTGTTCTTGTATCAAGTGAACTTTGAAGAACCCTGCACAAGGAATGAAACACCGTTAACCTTATCGTGGGAGCGGATCCCACGATTGGACTCCGGCGTGAGAGTGAGTATATAGCCTTGGGGAGTAATCGAATGTAATTAGGTTTTTTTTGTAAGATACTTGTATTGATGACAATTGCGTTCCTTTTATAGGCAAAATAACCCTTAGGGTTTCCATATCTTTCGGCCCAAGACACGTCCGATATATAGGGGATTCGGAATTATCCTAACCTATTTAAATAAGTAGAGTATATCTCTTATTTAATTAGGTTATCCCTTTCCAATAATAGCTCGTGAAGATACTGCGGCCACAAACCATGTGCTGGCAGCCGCGACCTGTAGGTCCAAGTGGCCGTGACAACGATGTGTGGGCCGAAGTCCCATTGTTAACTACCAAGCCCATAATAGTATGAATGGACCGGGCCGGTTCTTACTATACGTCATCAGTAAACTTAAGATGGTAAAAGATTTTTGAATTTTGACTATATGTGCAAACACAAAACAAATAAAAAGGTGTATCAAAATAGATTGCAAGTGTACATTGGCCTGGGTAGCATAACAAGTATTACATTGTTGTATTTTATCTACGATGGCTGTGAGAGTTCATACACCAAGCTTTAACTTTATTGTTTGCTTAAACTAGTCTAATATAATTACGTGACTAACAACCTTTTATGCTTCTAATCTTATAATATGTATCACCACTAACCTTATCCTAGATCTTTTTGGTCCGACTAGTGACGTTCACCTTGCCCCTTTTTAGCACCAAACCTCGTGTCGATTTTTGATTTCTCATAATTGCATAAACATCGATCGAGTTACAAATAGTTCCCATTGCCTAGTCAAAAATACATGTGTTCCTAAAAGAACATAAAATTAGGTTAACAAAAGGGTCATGTGTTGGACCAAATATGAAAGCTATTGATGCCTGGTTTTGTTGTTTCTCTTCTATGATTTTCGCTGAATGTTTGGAGCAATGATTACTTTAGAAAAACGATCGAGTTATGTCTCTTGATTATAGTAATCTCCTTATCAAAGATGACTCCAACCGGGGCATTCGGCTCACCAAGCCGGGAAAACATATATGTTCAAATATAAAAAAACACTCATTAGATATCCTATTCGAGTTTCCGAGCAAACAACTTTATAGCATTGCTTTCTATTAAAAATAAACCATGTGGGTGATTTTTCTTTTAACTAATAAACCCCTTTAAGAAAAGCAGATGGTATATTTTTTACGGCTAACTAGCTTATTAGACCCTCATCTATATCCTAATGCTATAACAAAAGATAAGCAAGGGACACTTACAATTTACAAAAGCTTTTAGCGTTGACATCTATCTAGATATGATTGCATTATGTATTAGGGTATGACTCAAATTACCTTAATTATGTTTTGAAGAAGCCTTGAAAAATAAGGAGTATATTTTCTAATTTAGTATGTGTTTAAATTAGAAAAAGAGAATATTTTCTAATTTAGTATGTGTTTAAATAAAGAAAAGATTGTGTTTAGCATATATAAATAGACGATGATTATGTAGGGTTTTCATAATCCAAAAGAGAGGTGAGAAAAACTTGTGAGAGAGTTTTGTGAGTTTTTTCGAGAGTTGAAGCGTCTCAATCTTGTAATCACAAATCTATATTAAGTTTTTCTAGTGGATTAGGCTTGAGGGGCCGAACCGGCAAATCGTTGTGTGTCGTGTTTGTTTTTCGTTGTTATTAATTGTTTGGTTATTCGTTGTGTGATCTTTTGTCGTGGGTGTTATATTCCCAACAAGTGGTATCAGAGCCGAGGTTCGAGAAGAAGGAATCATACAACTTGGAGGAGGCCATTACGAGAAGAACGAAAAGTTTGTGTTTGGTTCGTCATATTCTGCACAGCGGTGGTAGAATTGACATTGTGGGTTCGTTAACCGTTGGATCTTCGTCAATTTTGGAGTGGAGGTTCTAGACACATAGATCTACAATCTCACCGAAGGGATTTTCCGTTTGACATTCCAACAGAGAGTTATAGGGCGTCGAAGTTTCTGCCCAGAATATGTGTTTGACAGATTTTTTGAGGAGCAATTTTTTGTTGGTTTTTTACTGCTCTAGGGTTGTGTGTTTTGGATTGCTATTTTAAAAAGATGGCAAGTGATATGTCAAAGTTCTCGATCCTGATGTTTGATGGAAAAATGGATTTTACGGTGTGGAAGATGACGATTGAGGATGTGTTGGTACAACAAGGTATTGATGAAGCTTTGGAGGAGAAACAACCAGCAGAGATGAAAGATGATGTTTGGAAGACGATGCAGAAGAAGGCTTCGAGTACAATTAGGTTGGCATTGGCTCCTGAAATCAAATACAGTGTTTTGAAGGAGAAGACACCGAAGGATATTTGGGACAAGCTCACGAATATTTATGCATCAAAGTCGTTGACGCATAGATTATTTTTGAAGATGGAATTGTATTCGTTGAAACTTGAAGAGGGAAGTAATCTGCATGATCACATTAATTCTTTTAATCAGTTGGTTTGTCAATTAGCTAATGTAGATGATGCTATCAAAGATGAAGAACAAGCCTTGTTGATGTTGTCATCGTTACCGAAATCATATAAGCCGTTTGTGCAAACTATGTTGACGGGGAGGACCACTTTGACATTTGAGGATGTGCTAAAGGCGTTGCGTGATAATGAGAGAATGACGGGGAATGATAGTTCCTCGAGTAGCGATAAATTGTTACTCGCAGATGACTCTGGAAGAGGTAGAAATTTCCAACGCGGTAGTTCGAAAGGGCGTTCGAAGTCTCGAATGGGAGGAGATCGAGACATGAGTGTTGTCGAATGCTACTATTGCGGGGATAAGGGTCATATGCAAGTAAGGTGTCCTCAATTTCGTGAAGACTTGAAGAGTTTACAAGATTCAAGGGAAAAAGGAAAGTTGACGGTGGTGGGATGATGTAGTTGACAATGGTGGTGATGAGTTTCTTATGACGGAAACTCCAATGGATGGAATTTTGAGAGAGGAAAAACCAAAGTGGGTGTTGGATAATGCAGCGTCATCACATATATGCAATGATCGTGCTATGTTTGAGACGTTGAACGGCAAGGGACAATTTGGTGAAATCAAAGTGGGTAGTAAGCAAATGATGAAGATTGAAGGTGTCGGGAGTGTACGTTTCAAGTTCATGATGATAGTGTGAAACCGCTCTTGAATGAGAACGTATGTTCCGGGTGGGGACTTGCGGGCTAGGTATATTCTTTCAACTTGGTGTGTTGACGTCCCGTGGGTGACCATTATGTTGGAAAAAAGACACCTCGCAAGTTTACAAGAGTGTTCAACTAGTAATTCGAGGACGGGGAAAATTCCGTATAATCTATGTTACTTGGAAGGGAAGCTTTGCAATGGGAGGACTCTTTTTATGAGAATAAAGGGAAGAAGAAGATCGAGAAAAGAGTGCATTTCTCGGATAAAGATGAAGTATTAGGGATTTTGAGTCAAGGGAGGATTTATTAGGGTATGACTCAAATTACCTTAATTATGTTTTGGAGAAGCCTTGGAATAAAAAGGAGTTATTATTTTTCTAATTTGGTATGTGTTTTAAATTAGAAAAAGGAGACATATTTTCTTATTTGTATGCGTTTAAATTTGGAAAAGATTGTGTTTAGCCTATATAATAGAGGGATGATTATGGTATGATTTTCATAATCCAAAAAGAGGTGAGATATAAACTTGTGGTATTGTGAGAGAGTTTTGTGAGTATTTTTTTTAAGAGTTGAAGCGTCTCAATCTTGTAATCCTAAATCTATATTATGTTCTTTTAGTGGATTAGGCTTATGGGGCCGAAACCGGAAATAGTCTGTGTGTTATGTTTGTTATTCGTTGTTCTTAATTGTTTGGTTATTTGTTGTGTGATCCTTTGTCGTGGGTGTAATATCCTAACAAGTGGTATCAAGAGCCGAGGTTCGAGAAGAAGGAATCATACAACTTAGAGGAGGCCATTACGAGAAGAACGAAGAGTTTGTGTTTGGTTCGTCATATTCTTCACAGCGGTGGTAGAATTGACATTGTGGGTTCGTTACGTGGGTCTTCTTCATTTTTGGAGTGGGGGGTTCTAGACACATAGATCTACAATCTCACTGAAGGGATTTTCTGTTTGACATTCCAACAGAGAGTTATAGGGCGTCGAAGTTTCTGCCCAAATCTATGTTTGACAGATTTTTTGAGGAGCAATTTTTTGTTGGTTTTTTTACTGCTATAGGGTTGTGTGTTTTGGATTGCTATTTTAAAAAGATGGCAAGTGATATGTCAAAGTTATCGATCCCGATGTTTGATGGGAAAATGGATTTTACGTACCTTTTGTGGAAGATTGACGATGAGGATAGTGTTGTATCAACAAGGTATTGATGAAGCTTGGAGGTGAAGATACAACCAGCAGAAGATGACTAGATGATGTTTGGAAGACGATGCAGAGAAGAAGGCTCCGGTACATTTAGGTAGGCTTAGCTCCTGAAAATTAAATACAGTGTTTTGAAGGAGGAAGACACGTAAGGATATTTGGCGTACATGCTCATCGAATTATTTATGCATCAAAGTCGTTGACGCATAGGTTATTTTTGAAGATGGAATTGTATTCGTTGAAACTTGAAGAGGGAAGTAATCTGCATGATCACATATTAATTCTTATTAATCAGTTGGTTTGTCAAGTTATGCTAATGTAGATGTGCATATTAAAGTTGAAGAACAAAGCCTTGTTGATGTTGTCAATATTACCGAATTCATAAGCCGTTTGTGCAGACTATGTTGACGGGGGAGGACCATTTTGGACCCATTTGAGAATGTATGTAAAGGGTTGCGTGATAATGACGAGAATGACGGGAATCGATAGTTCCTGAGTAGCGATAAATTGTACTCGCATATGACTCTGGAACGAGGTAGAATTTCCAACGCGATAGTGCCGAAGGGCGTTCGAAGTCTCGGAATGGGAGGAGTCGTGACTTAGTGTTGTCGAATGCTACTATTACGGGGATACGGGTCATATGCAAGTAAGGTGTCCTCAATTTCGTGAAGACTTGAAGTGTTTAAGAGATTCGAAGGGAAAAAGGAAAGTTGACGGTGGTGAGATGAATGTAGTTGACAATGGTAGTGATGAGTTTCTTATGACGGAAACTCCAATGGATGGAATTTTAAGAGAGGAAAAACCAAAGTGGGTGTTGGATAATGCAGCGTCATCACATATATGCAGATGTGCTATGTTGAGACGTTGAACGGCAAGGGACAATTTGGTGAAATCAAAGTGGGTAGTAAGCAAATGATGAAGATTGAAGGTGTCGGGAGTGTACGTTTCAAGCTTCATGATGGAAGTGTGAAAACCGCTTTGAATGTGAAGTATGTTCCGGGTGCGGCTAGGAATATTCTTTCACTTGGTGTGTTGACGTCCCGTGGGTACCGTTATGTTGGAAGAAAAGACACTTGCAAGGTTTACAAGAGAGATCAACTAGTTATTCGAGGACGGAAAATACCGAATAATCTATGTTACTGGGGGTAGGGGAAAGCTTCTGCAAGGAGGACTTTTTTTGTGGAGGCAATAAAGGGAAGAAGAAGATCGAGAAAAGAGTGCATTTCTCGGATAAAGATGAAGTATTAGGGATTTTGAGTCAAGGGAGGATTTATTAGGGTATGACTCAAATTACCTTAATTATGTTTTGGAGAAGCCTTGAAAAACAAAGAGTATATTTCCTAATTTAGTATGTGTTTAAATTAGGAAAAAGATTGTGTTTAGCCTATATAAATAGAGGATGATTATGTAGGGTTTTCATAATCCAAAAGAGAGGCGAGAAAAACTTTTGAGAGAGTTTTGTGAGTTTTTTTGAGAGTTGAAGCGTCTCAATCTTGTAATCACAAATCTATATTAAGTTTTTCTAGTGGATTAGGCTTGAGGGTCCGAACCGGCAAATCGTTGTGTGTCGTGTTTGTTTTTCGTATGTTATATACAAGGCCATCTTTAAAAAAATTTGAGAGCCCTGGACGAAATCACATATAGAGACACTTCGAGAAGAAATGTTATATATAAAATGTCACCGTCTATCAGATATAATGCAAATTAGTTATCTAAACGTTCAACATATGTCTCATTTAAGATATTTTCACTTCTAAATACACTTTTTTTTCAAGAAAAATATATGTAAGCATGCATATAATTGTTAACGGGATAAATTTTAAGGCCCTTAAAATTTTTGAGGCCCCGTACCGTCATTCACATTATACACCTTCAAAGACGGTCCTGATTATATAAGATTGAATATGTTTAAGAATAAGTTGGTTGGAGGGAAAATGCGTGCAGTTAACTAACTGCCATGCATGTTGTTTAGGTTTCAAAGCCATAACTCGTATCAAAGCTTAACCTAAAAACCTTTTGGTTTTAGGTAAATCGCGAATATGCCTTTCACTTGAAAGACACTACATATCACGTTGACACAGGAAGCTGAAAATTTAGCATTGCAAAGCAAAGTATATCACATTAGAACTGTGCGCTACATGGAGACCGTATGCTTACTCACAATTTTAGATTAATACAACTGACATCCCTCAGAATCATACAGCTATCAAGCTCACACCATAAGCCGAGCCTTTTGCTGGCGTCTGACTGAATCAAGTATGGCTAAACTCACACATTGAAGCACATACGCGTATTTCTGGAGTCTCAGCGACTAAATAGGACATGCCCGCGCCGGACACATCGCCTCTAGATCCTCTCTAGATCTAATAGATAATCACAACGCGACCTGCATTCAGACATTAGAAAAAACACCTCACATACACGAGAGATATTGTTTTATAAATAATAAATTACAAAACACATAGTTAAGGTATAATTACAAAACCTTGACACTTTCAGAGACACACTTGTACACCCCATCGATTACATCACTCGGTCTAAATCTTTTCCTCATATTCGAAGATCAATTACCATCTCTTTCAGGATCTCCACGTTATTGAAGTGCGTCGAGTCCAACGTTCGCGTTGTAGATAGTTTCTAAAACACACTACTACAAACACAACACACGTTGGGGCACAATTAAGGCGTTGTTTCGAGCAAGAGTACCCAACGTAAAAAGACCGAACCTAACACCGATACCGAGCACCGCTATATCTGCTCTCAGACAAATTGTTTTTTTTGGTGTGTTTATTGTTCATTTTGGTTTGTCAGTTGTTTTTTTGTTTTATTTTTCCCGTAACGGTCAACATTCCCAATCATCCATACTTTTACATACTTATAAGCAATTTAGGGGGGGGGGGTGAGACCAAAGACCGACCCGGACCGGACCGACCCGAACACAGACCTACCATTTTGGTCCGATGTTTTAGACAAAATCGGTTTTCGGTCAGATCCAATCTTGATCAGTCCAGTCCGGTTTTCAAACCGTGATCAACCCTAGGTTACAGGGTATGTAATTCAATATTTTTTCTTAAGGATTTGTTAGTTCCTTAACTTTTAAGCAGGGCTCGCATCAAATTTTAGAGAGGGTATGCAATTTGTATTAAACTATCAAAATTTTACAAAAAAGGTTTTTCTTTACACTAAGGATGATTTCGGAGAGCATGCACGTGCATATCCTTTGTCTTAAATATGTCTGCCTCTGCTTATAATGATTAGTAACAGTAAAATAAGCAACGTCGTACAATACATTAGTACGATGAACTAAATCTCAAAATAATAATTCCTAAATTTCGAAGAGTTAACAAATCTTTATTAAGTCAACTCTTAAAAAAAATGCTAAGTTTTCTTACAAAAATGCTAATTTCTCTTACAAAAATGCTAATTCCTCTAACTTAAAATTTGTAAAACAACGCAAATATCTTAATTATCTTCTACCGATACATAAAAAAGTAACTGAAATGAAGTCTAAGAACCTAACTTTTTCTTATATGCCACTTTGATATACCAAATGAAAAGTTATGGGTTTGTAAACATTGGCCACATGAAGTTTCGGTTAATCAAAATTTTTGTTATTAAGTTTTTGGCCACAAAAACATTCTATTAGCACATCAATCAACAAGTGAATACATCTTTTGCAACCTATTCATGTTAATAATGTTTTTAAGAGCATAAGGTACCATAACACCATAATACCGTCACGTCAACGTCACATCAGCTTTAACATTTCAACACCAACACACCAAAATACCATTCTAATCATAACACCCCATAACACCACCATTTTGGGACCCACCCTACTATTTTATTTTTTAAACAAAAACTAATTTTTTATCTATTAAATTAAAATTAAAAAAAAACTATTTTTTTAAAACAAATACTCATTTATGGCCTTATCCATACTCCAATCACACACCACATACACATTTCGTCTTCTTCCCTTCTTCCTTCACTACCTGCACACACACTTCACGCACACACACACACACGCACACACACACGCGGGCACGCACCCACGCACGCACGCCCACACACACATAAAACCACAAAACCATTAAAAAAGGAAAAAAGAGAAAATGGTGGCATTGCCAGCGTTAAGGGACTAAATCGACCCCAACGCCGTTGAGGGACTAACGTCGACTCCAACGCCGTTGCTGGCTCAACGTCGGCGGTATCATAATGCCGAGCAACGCGATGCCATGTGGGCATAACGCCGACTCCGGCGTTATGATACCTAGCGCTCTAACTGGGCATAAGGCAACTTGCAGATTGTATAAACCAAACTACTTGCATATATAATTTATAAGTATGGACGGAATCAATAAGGTGATGATTGAATGTTGAGCAACCTATAATCTATTAGTGGATAATAGGCCGAAGCTCGGTCAACTTTTCATTTTTATTTCAATGGCACCGTCGCCGATCTCACCTTCGAATTCACCGAATTCGACATCTGGAACGTCGCTTCCCCACCTTCCCCTAAACCCGCGTGTGAGGTTTAGAGATCGGTTTTTGACGTACCAAACTGGCCAATTATATAGAAGAATATGACAACAGGACTGTGTTTAGCGATGATGTGGAGGATGATGAGGATTACGGGCATGATGGTCATAACAGCAGTAGCAGCGGTGTTATGCTTCACTGATGAAGAGGCGCTTTGATTTATTTGTATTTTTGCTAATAGGATAAAAAGAAAAAGGTATGTTTGGGATCCCTTCGAATCATCGGTGAGTTGCCGATGACCGGAGGACAACTATTTTTGTGATGAAATCTTTCTGGATTAGGATTTAGGATCGATTAGGTCCTGATACCATGTAGAATGATATTTAACATGGTATCAGAGTGGGTATGATCCTCAGAATTAGGTGGCTACGTTGAGCCGCCTCCCCAAGCCACCCCGTCAAACCCTAGCCGTCACTAAAAAAGAAAAAAAATACTGATGCTGCTGAAGGTGTGCCGGTACTTTTACATGGATCTGAAAATCATATCTATCAATCCACATATACCTTTTTTATTCAACCGCCCAAAACATGTTGCAAGGAACAATTTGATGGCTTTGAAGCAAAAGAAACAGACCTTACAAGCTGAAGTTAGGTTCTTGAGGCAAAGACACACGTTTTTAATGAATAATAAGTCATCGAACTCTGTTATGTTATCTTTTTTTAGTTGTTTCATTGTTTTTTTGTTTATTTTTATTTGTGTTAGGTCACAGATCCACACGATGGTCTATTTATTTTTATTTGTGTTGGTGATTTGTGCTAGGTCACATATCCACACGATTGTTATTTGTGTTGGTGATTTATGCTAAGGTCACAAATCCACACAATCGTGATTTGTGTTGGTGATTTATGCTAAGGTCACACATTCACACCATCGTATATTGTTGTTCGTGCTTCAGTCACGAGCTGGTTCATTTTCTTTTGTTCGTGCTTCGTGTTTTTTTTCTTTTATAGCTTACTATTCCAGTCTGAGCTTTTGCGATTTCGCCACTTGGACTACGGGGGAGTATTAGTGGATAATTAGCCCAAGCCTGGTCTGTGAGTTTAGGGTATTAGGGTTTCATCATTATAAATAATGGTCATCAATAAGATTATACTTACGGACTTAGCATTATTTAACATAATCATCTTGCGTCATAGAAAGCCATGCATTTTTTAATAGCATTTGCATTCAGGACCTCTTATTCCTATACGGCTATACATATCTATAATACTAAAAGATTGAGCCTCTAAATTTATTGGGGTTGTATCTTTAAATGCCCTCAACTCAAAATCCACTTCCTTCCCGCAGTGTAATTCATTCATTCGGCCAGATACATTGTTCCACATCCCTCACAGAATACAAACCAACCCTCATTAACTCTCAATCATTATTACATACAACCCCTTAATTTAATGGGGCTGTGTCTATTAAAAGCTATCCTCCAAGTGTTTAAGATGAAGGTGAAGGGTTGCTTCAGTTCTAATTCTCTTTAACCATTTACATCCAATTCATTCTTCAAGTTATATAAGCTAAAGTACCAAAAATCTCTGAAGGCAATTCAATCGATCCTTATTATAACAGATTCATCAATTTATGTTAGGGCTTGATTTAAAAGGTTGAAGGTAAATCATCTATGTTTTTTAAGGTTTGGGATTGTTTTTGAAAATTTTTGGCGGTTCTTTTCTAAAGAGATTTTATGGAATCGGTGTAGTTAGTTTTGAGCAATTTGATTAGTTGTATTATCTTTTTGTTGTTTTTAACTGATTCAAGGTTCCTTGATGGCTTTATGCTTTGTATCATGGATAGTAAGTTGAGCTAATATTTTGACATGCAGTTTATATGAGTTGTAACACTTGATCTTTAAGAGTTTAAGGTATATAATTTGATACTGATTTATACTT
>BQNB010024703.1:0-60423 GCA_026074375.1 Tanacetum coccineum
GGCGTGAATTTGAAAATTGAGGATCGGTTTGTGAACAATGCTTGAATGGTCAAAGATTTAATCGGTTTTCTATTTCTACAATTAAAATGCAAAAACGAGTAAAAGAAACCCTAAAACAAAAGCTACTTAAGTTAAAACCTAAAACGCGAACGTAAAAACGCGACTTAAAAACCTAATTTATCAAATTTTAATCCTAAAGTGATTTTTTTAACTTTTATAAGTCCTAAGTCACTAAAAAGAAAGAATAAAGAAGACTAGACCAAAAACAGAAGTGATTTGAGCTTAAAAACACGAAAAACGAGAACGGGATTTAAAACCCGTTCTTTAAAAAAACAAATTTCTAAAAAATTAACCCTACGAGTGCAAATCTATTTTTCCTAGGTCCTAAACGATAAAAGAAAATTTTAAAAAAAAGAATTATATTTTTTTAACTTTTTAATAATTTATTATGATTTAAAAACAGTTTTAAAGAAAATAAATGATTAAAAATACTAAATAATTTTGGAAAAATATAAAAAAATTACAGAAAGTAGCTAAAAGTGTGATGAATCTGAGAAAATTAAAATGGTGGTGCCAGCTTATCTAGATAAGCCAGAAATAAGCCAAAATAGCTTATGGGCTTATGGGTTAAAAAGGCCTTAAATGAATAAATGGTGCAAAACTCTCAGGTGAAAAGACCCAAGGGCAGTTGGTTAGTGTGTGAGATGTGTGGGACGTATGTGTGTGTAAAGGGAGGTCACAGGGTCGAACCTTGTGGCCTCTCTTTTTATAAAAACTCTTTTTTTTCTTCTTTTTTTTAACTTGTAAAATATGCAAAAATATGAAACTTTAAAAAAGACAACTTTTTAGAAACTTAAAATTAAGCTAGAAAATAAGCACAAAAAAAGGGCAGATTACACTAATTTGCACTAAGCTAAAAATGGCTAAACTTATAGGCAATTTGGGGGCAAAATAAGTAAGGAAAATGAAAAATAAGCAAAACAGATATGCTACTAATCCTAATAAGCTAACCTAACTAAAATTAAGCAACTAAATAAGCAGAAAAGCAAGAAAAGGGCAAATAAGCAAATGGGTACAAACTGCATACAAAACAGGCCTAGGGACACTTTTGGGGCTTATTTTTAAGAAACAAAAAGGATCCTTATGGCTTTGGGGCTTGTATGGGCTTAAAGTCTGACTTATGGACTTTCTAAAACTGCAAAGAAATTAGAATTTGAAAAACAAATAAGCACTAAAAAGGGCTAATGAAAATGGCAGGCATACACAGATTGTCTACTTTTTTGGTTCTTTTTAAAAGACAAAGCCCCAAGTGCAGGCCTCAAAATAAGTTACTAAATAAGCTTCAAATTAAAAAGTAGGTAAAAAAAGATGGAGACAAGCTCCTAATGAGCTTGTGCACAAAATTTTAAAAGTTAAAACAAGTCTTACTATATGATAATTTAAAATAAAAAAAATGCCCCTTGAAACTTGAAAAATACTTTAAAAAGGTTTTGACAGAACTCAAGTAAACTTAAAAGACATTTCACAAATTCATTTTAACATCAAAAAGGACTCTAACACAAGACTTAATAGCACTAGTTTAAAAACTTAGTTTTGCAAGACTAAATCAAATAAGCTCATAACATCTGTTTTGACACCAACAGTTATTTAAGAACCTTTTAGAAAATCTAAACAATGCGTTTTTAAACTTAAGAGACCTTTGAAAGACAAGATGACAATGACTTAAACTTGCTTATGGAATTTGACCAAATGGCCCATTTGGTTTTTAAACCAAGTTGACCCGTTTTGTACCCTTAACCCAAACACCCATTTAAAGGTTTAAAAGCAAAATTTTAAACTAGTTTAGAGAGTTTTAATCAATATTTTTGAAAAATAGATATTGAACATGCAGTGTTAAGCATATATGAGCAAATAGAAACCACAAATAAGCAATAAAATAAGCAGAGAAAAAAATGAGCAGTTGAAGGCAAATATGGCAGTTTTAAGCAAAGACTTAAATAAAGGACATAAGAACTAATAAAAAGAATAAACAAGTAACAAATAACACAAATAAGCAACTAAAAGCAGGAATAAGCACAAAATAAGCAACAATAAGCTTAGCTATAGTAGAAATAAGCAAAAAATTTAAAAGTAAGACTTACCAAGCCCTTGCTCAAAACAGGGCAAAATAGAGTATTCTACAAGCTCTAGCTTGTCAAAAAGACAAGCTAGTAGGTCTATAAGCTCTTCCAAGATTAGCTTATCATCCAATATTGCTGAGGTAATTTGAATGGTGGATTTTTTTTTATAAAATTTCCTTAAGTGTTTAACATTTGACTTAAAACAGATTAATAAAATGCTTAAATGAGAGCTTATAAGGGCTTGTGAAAAACTTTTGAACACAAATAAACTTAGACAGATTTAAAGACTAACTTCAAATTTCATTAACTAAAAAACATTACAAGATTAAAAAAAAGAGTACAATAAGCTAAGTTATACTAAAATAAGCTGAAAACTATTAACTAAATTAAGCTAGATGCCTCAATGGGCTTACAAGAAGTCATATATATAGAAACGAGCTAGGTCTTGGCTTCTTTCTCTTGTGCTTCTTTGCTGAGAAGAAATAAGAGTGTGTTTGTTGTGTGAGGCAAAATCAAAGCAATCTTGGCCATTGGATTTGAGTAGTGCCCAAGCATTCCATCTCAACCCTTCATTCTTCTTGTCGTTTTTACTGCCCAATGGGGTGATTGGGGATTGCCAAGGTGGCAATCACCCATGTGGGGTGTGGGGTGAGGGATAGTGAAGGTTTTGGAGGGAGGTGAACAGTAACCGAGGTATGAGAGGGACAAGGGAGAAGGGTTTTGATTTGGCGGGAAAGGGTGTTATACCCTGTGTTTGAGTTGTCAGAGGTGAGGGTTTGGATTTGGGGCAAAAGTGGCCCCTCAATGTTATATGTTATTTTGCATGTTAAGTCCTTGTGGGGTGAGAGTTTAGGAATGTTGGCAGGATTGGTCCCCAAGAGTTATAGGTGAGTTTGCACAGTTAGTCCCAAAAGGGACTAACGACTGTTAAGAGTGTAATGGGCTAACTGTTTGGGCCTAGTAGTCTTCATAATATGTGTAAATGGGCTGACCCGGCCTACTAGATGGGTACGGGTGGGCCCATTTAACATTTCTTCGGTTACGGCTTCGGCTTTGACCGTTGAGTTCTCGGGTTTGACTTTGCTTTGACTTTTGTTGACTTTGGCTTTGGTTTGACTTTGTCTTTTCATGCCTTTCCTATGTGCCATTGTGTTATGGACAATAAATGATTACCCTGCACTTGGTACATTATGTGGCTGCCCGTACAGTGGATTCAAAGGTTGTGTAGTATGTGGGAAAGATACGAACTGTGTTACACTTTCTGCCTCATCCAAGCAAAGTTATGTTGGTCACAAACGATATCTACCATATAACCATCCGTTCAGAAAGCAAAAGAAGGCATTTAATGGACAACAAGAATTTCTCCCAGCTCCAATTCCAATGATCGAGGAACAATATACAACGAGGTACAACATATTGAAAATAAGTGAGGAAAAGGAAAACGAACAAACAATAAGGCATAAGAAAACCAAGAAGATATGAGAGGCAGATGTGGGAAGATTCAATAGCAGAAAAGAAACACAACAGAAGAAGAGGGTAGTTCAAGCCAAGTAAACGGACAAAACAATGCGTATTAGAAGAAATTCAACATTTGGTATTGAAAACTTAGGTATTGGAGGCATAATTATGTTCCACATTGTATTGATTTTATGCATGCAGAAAAGAATGTTGCTGAGAGTCTAGTCGGAACTTTGCTACATGTTCCGAGAAAGACGAAAGATGGAGTGAATGCTCGATTGGATCTGGCTGAGTTGGGGGTCAAACTAGAGTTGTTTGCTATGCAAGAAGAAGACAAAACAACACTACCTCCAGCAGGTTACACATTGACGAATGCTGAAAAAGACACCTTTTGTGAAACGTTACCCAACATCAGGGTACCACAAGGTTATTTTTCAAATTTCTCTAGTTTGGTCAACCTAAAGGATAGGAAGCTCATTGGCCTTAAATCGCGTGACTATCACATGCTAATGCAAGAGTTTTTTCCCATTGCAATACGTTCAATCATGCACCCACCCACACGATATGCTATTATCAGGTTTTGTTTTTTCTTTAAATTGATATGTAGCAAAGAAATCATATTGCAAGAACTAGATAAGATGCAAGCAGAACTGGTAGTGACACTGTGCCTACTCGAGAAGTTCTTTCCTCCTTCATTTTTTGATATTATGATACATTTGACTGTGCACCTAACTAGGGAGGTAAAATTATGTGGTTCCATATGCTTTCGGTGGATGTATCCCTTCAAAAGATGTATGAAGGTAATTAAAGGACATGTGCGAAACAAAAATAAACAAGAGGGATGCATTGCTGAGGAGACTGTTGCGGAAGAAACAATAGAGTTTTTTAGCGAATATCATAGATCCATGGAAACTATTGGTATCCCACCGGATAAACATGAAACTGATGAAAATAAGGAAGGAAAGCCATTGTCGGCCGGCAAATCAAGTGAAGTTTCTGCAGAACTCTTTCAGAAGGCACATTTGTATGTAATACAGAATACAAATGAAATTGTACCGTATATCGAGTAAGTATTGTTGATCCCACTTCAATAGATCGAATTCCTTAAACTTGTTTAAGGTTTAGTTATATTAGATAAATCTAAGTATCTATAATCTTTTCCATAATCAAATAACTTAATACATATCATATAAGTAGTACTAACTAATAAACAATACTAAATTATTAACTAGCAGTACTAACTTAGAAACAGTACTAATATTCAATAGCAGTAGTAACTATGTACTAGCAGTAGTAAACACTTAGCATATTTTCTTTGAAGTTCATGAGCAGCACTAAATTTAGCTAAGCAGCATTAACACAAACATGAGCAGCAGTAATCCAAACAGCATTAAGAAGACTTTTAATCCAAAGAAGTATTACTAACACATGTCTATTTCGTTACTTAAAATGATCTATCAAATATAGTAATCAAAGACATTGTTTCAGGAGACACAAGCAAGTTTTGAAAACAGAATACCCGGGTAAACGAATAGCATTTCTAGAGAATGAGCACAATAAATCTTTTGCTATGTGGTTACGCAAAGAGGTAATTAATCGTATATTATTTATAATTGTTTGTTTGTTGTTCCTTTAATTTGAAGCTAATTTATAGTTGTAATGAAATTCAGGTTGAGAGAGAGTTAGCGATCTCCAAAGAAAGTGTATTAGAAAATGTAAGGTGGATATCATATGGATCACGTGCCACTGTAGTGAAATACGATGCATATAACATCAATGGGTATACCTTTTGTACGAAATGTCATGATGGAAAAGTTTACCAGAATAGTGGGGTTAGTGTTGAGGCAATAGATCTGCATATATCTAAAGAAGTTGCAACCATAAGACAAGCATTTTATCATGGGGTTTTACAAGAGATATGGGTACTAGATTATCGTTTCAAGCAAATTCCTCTTTTCAAATGTGATTGGATTAATCACAGAGCTGGTGGTGTGAAACACGACAATCTTGGGTATACATTGGTAGACCTGAATAATTTAGGCCACAAGGTTGATCCGTTCATATTAGCCTCACAAGCACGAAAAGTGTTTTATGTGAAAGACCAGATAGATAAAAATTGTCTATTGTCTTTAAGACACCTCCCAAGAATTACAAAAGATACGTATGACGAAGTCGATGAGGAATTTAGTACCGTCATTCACCAGCGCAATGATAACATATTGTCATCTGTAAATCGACGTGACTTGGGTAATGAATCACGAGATGACTACTATCGAACTGACTGTGGAGGTGTTGTTATACGAAAATCCAAGTGAACCATGTCATGCTCAAGTTGTCACACTCTACCTTTATCATATTTTACCCGTTCTTTTGAAGCATATAGACATTTAATTTTTTGTACTTGTTTATGGTGTGTGTACTGTGTAGAACCTTTTTAAGCTTTTGTTTTGCTGTAAATACTCTTGTGAAGGATTTCATTTTATCTATTAATGTTTTACTTCCTGTTTGGTTTATATGTTTGTATACGAGGCTTTCAAACCCGGACGATGCCCCAGATGAGTCATGAGGTTGCTAATAAACTGCTTAATTTTGCTTATTAAACTGCTTATTATCGGCTTTAAAACTGCTTATTAAATCTGCTTATTGTCTGGTTTGTGTGTTATTGCAGCTTGCACATTGCATTTGCAGCTTGCATATGCACATTGCATTTGTACATTGCATTTGCAAGCAAGCATTTGCACATTGCACTTGCACATTGCATTTGCAGGCTAAAGTACTTATTAAAACCTTATTAAAAGTGAAACAAGTTGAAAATAAGCAGAGGGAGAAGAAGCCACGGTTTAATAAGCAGTTTCTATAAGCACTCTTTAAGCTACTAGCCAAAAACAATGAAGCTTAAACTTCTATATTACAAAGAAAATGCATTACATTAACGAATAGGTTACTCTGGCAAGATGGTAACCCGCTTGACTTCCATAAGGGAGGTCGCGCGATTTCACATTACATTTTTTAGTTAGTGGCCGTATCCATTAAAAAACAGTGACCAAAACCTTAACATGTGTGACTAATTAGGTACAAATTTAGTTGGATTAATCAGTATTAGTGACCGTTAACACTGTATAGTCACACAAAGCATGTTTTTTTATATTTAGTCACATACAATTAAGCATAAAGTGGCCAAAAGTGTTAATAAGTGTGACCATATAGTGTTTAAAGTGAAGTAAAAGTGTATTTTGTGTGACTATTGTTCATACAATAGCCACATAAATTTTATGTTTGTGTGGCCTTTTGTAATATTCAGTCACACAAAGCATGTGTTTTTAGGTATTTAGTCACATACAATTAAGCATAAAGTGACCAAAAGTGTTAATAAGTGTGACCATATGCTGTTTAAAGTGAAGAAATGTGTATTTTGTGTGACTATTGATCATCTAATGGCCACATGAATTTTATGTTTGTGTGGCCTTTTGTAATATTTAGTCACACAAAGCATGTTTTTTGGTATTTAGTCACATACAATTAAGCATAAAGTGACTAAAAGTGTTAATAAGTGTGACCATATGCTGTTTAAAGTGAAGAAATGTGTATTTTGTGTGACTATTGATCATCCAATGGCCACATGAATTTTATGTTTGTGTGGCCTTTTGTAATATTTAGTCACACAAAGCATGTTTTTTTATATTTAGTCACATACAATTAAGCATAAAGTGGCCAAAAGTGTTAATAAGTGTGACCATATGGTGTTTAAAGTGAAGTAAAAGTGTATTTTGTGTGACTATTGTTCATCCAATGGCCACATGAATTTTATGTTTGTGTGGCCTTTTGTAATATTTAGTCACACAAAGCATGTTTTTTTGGGTATTTAGTCACATACAATTAAGCATAAAGTGGCCAAAAGTGTTAATAAGTGTGACCATATGCTGTTTAAAGTGAAGAAATATGTATTTTGTGTGACTATTGTTCATCCAATGGCCACATGAATTTTATGTTTGTGTGGCCTTTTGTAATATTTAGTCACACAAAGCATGTTTGTTTTGGGTATTTAGTCACATACAATTAAGCATAAAGTGGCCAAAAGTGTTAATAAGTGTGACCATATGCTGTTTAAAGTGAAGAAATGTGTATTTTGTGTGACTATTGTTCATCCAATGGCCACATGAATTTTATGTTTGTGTGGCCTTTTGTAATATTTAGTCACACAAAGAATTAAGCAAACAGTGACCAAAAGTGTTAATAAGTGTGACCATATGCATCTTTTAGTCACATTTAAGAAATCAATATATATCAAAACAAATTCAAATACAATAAAACTGGAATGTATATAACTGAACCAAATATAAAATTGTAATGTCGTACATAATAAAATTCTTAATAATTTAAGGACTTCTGAAGACTCTTCTTCTTAGCTTGCCTTTGCATTGCATCACTAGAGACGTAAACGTTTTTGTGCTTCGTTTGTAATTTAGGTGCAGTTTTGTTCTCAACATTCATTTGTATGGTACTTGGAGGTGTTGCATGTAGGAAACAAAAGCCGCGTGTATCAAACACTGAATTAAATATGAAGAATTATATATATGTAGGTTGATAAAACACATGTATGTACCTTTGGATCGAAAACCACTTGATCCTTTGGCCATGCAAAAAAACCACCTACTGCATCTTCAACTTATTTTGAAACCATTATTTCCTACATCCGGTATGCATGTTGCATCCACTAAAGATGTATCAATTGACACTTTGTAGCAATTCTTTGGGAGTTCTTTGTTATGAAGCGTATGTTTTCCATCAGTCTTGTATACGGTACCCAAAGCAATAATAGTTGATTTCTTTAAATGTCACAATTTGCACTTAATTGCCTAAAAAAATGATTTGTTGCATGTATGTATCAGAAATTAATTAAACAAAAGAATATATGAACATGTTGAAATACATACTTGTGGTAGTACTAGTAGTGGAGACACATTTTCTTGTGATTGGGAATCTTGACGTGAAGAATCCTTTCGTATTGATCTAGTCATTTTCTTAGATCTGACAGATTTAACAGTTTCACAGGGGGGTGTTTTATTACTTACCCTTGTTTCCATTTTGTTGGAAACACGAAAAGTGTCGGTCACTTCCAAAGTTGTAACAAGTCTTAGCTCGTAGTTAGTATAAGGATTAGATTAGCTCATCAGCGCTGCTATTTATAGGATTAATGTCCACCGGAGACACCTGCAATATAAATTAAGAAATGCATAGACTCATCAGTTTAGGATTAGTGCATGCTATCTATAGTGTTGGGATTAAAAGTCTTTATGATGCTGTTTGGATTACTGCTGCTCATGTTTGAAGTTAATGCTGCTTGGTTGATTTAATGCTGCTAGTGAACTTCAAAGAAAAATACGCCAAGTGTTTACCACTGCTAGTACAAAGTTAGTACTGCTAGTGAATATATTAGTACTACTCATGGTTAAGACTGCTCAGAGAAGTTAATGCTGCTGAAGAAGTTAATACTGCTGAAGAAGTTAATACTGCTAGTGTATAAGTTAGTACTGCTTGTTAGTTAGTACTACTTAGTGTATAAGTTAGTGTTGTTAGTGTTAATTAGAAAATGAAATTGTTAACAACATAAAAAAATGTCTTACATTTGGTGATGTCATATAAGTTGACATTGACTGCGACTGCCCCCCATGTGCAGCCAACTGATTCTTCAGTTTAGTATCCATTCCCTCTGTTTGTGACATCTTGTTGGACAAATTCTGGATTAATAATTCTTTTTTTGAGAACGTTCACACGTCTTCTCATATCCAGTTGACTTCGGAAAGTAACAAAATTCTTTCATCAGATGCTTGTCTGCTTCGAGGAAGATCAAAATACCTCTTGTATGTAACTCCACTTCCTACTCCTCTTGCATAACCTCCCTTTTCCTTACCTAATACAACTGTCATGGCATCAATGCCATGATCAACCTTCAAGGTTCCTTCTTTGATCTTATCCTCAATTTCTTTCTGCACACACAATATGGGAAATAGGCTATTATACGAAAATGAACATCATAATAAAATTTGCAGTCAAACTTACAAGTTTATCTCCCACTGATCTAATCTCATCATCTGGATATTCTCCGTCTTTGTTTACCCATCCTTTCAACCATAGTGTACTACGCACGGGTTCTTCATCTGGTTCAATTTCTTTTTTTTGATCTTATAAACATCAAATACATACACATGTAAGTTAAACCAATATAAACGAAAGTCTGATGCTATTAAATGCAAATGTGCAAATGTGTAATCTTACCATTTTCTCTTTCACAAGTGCGTATCCACCTCGTCCCATTGTACGCAGATAAATAGTCTTGGAACCAAAAACTATTAAGAGTCATAGGGTGAAGTCAAGAGTGGAAAAACGAAAGATGGATAAATAGTCTTGGAATACGCCATTTTAGCTGCAGCTGATTTCACCTTGCAACACAAAATCATAAGGCGTTTAGATGTAGTAATGCTGCTAGTATAGAACTAATATATATGGAAACACAAAATTATGAAAGATATATGGACTTAAATAAAAATGACTAATTCAAACCTTGTATTCCTCGGTAGCCGTGTATTTTACAAAATTAACCCATTCTTCAGCTTTTAAAATTGCATTATACTTCGCCGGGACTTCGTTTAGTTTAGAAAGTGTATTTTGGTTGGGCAATATGTATGTTTGTCTGAATTTCCTTCTGAAATTCCTTAGAAGTTGACCAAGACGATTCATTACCAGCTTTCTGACTGTCAAGTCAACATCAAAATATCACTGCAAAGATTAACACAATGTTGTTAATTAGTTGTACATAATGTAAATGTAAAGATAAATTTATGTAGTACTAGGTTAACAAATAGTATATGTGTACCGTGATTTCATCCCATAGTTTATCTCTTGCTTCTGAATCCACCTTCTTCCAGGATAGAATCTTCAAACCTATATGCTTATGAACCATATCTCTTAAAAAACCCCAAAACAATGCTCTGTGTTTTCTTGATATCCTATTCAACGCATCGAAGGTTACACTGAGCTTTATTCCATCGGGTTTTCCATATACTCTGCGAAACTTATATAACCTGGTTATGCCCCTCTTAACTACATTCCCATTTGAATGGTTGTTTTCATCATCCTCCTGCACCTCATCAAAATACTCCTCTGATTGATATCCTAAATCGTCGTTTTCATTATCATTATCATAATTAACCAAAGGATCCTGATCATCAATGGCTTGAGTTTCCATGATTCTTCAGCAGGAATGTGTAAAAGAAAATAAGTAAACTTGGTAATTAATGGTGTGAAAAGAGTTTTTATTGTTCTGTTTAGGTTGAAGCCTGATTTTTTGGAGATAAAATAGGGTTTATTATGAAATAAGGAAACCAAAACCGTCCAGAATTAACTTCCTAGGTGATTTTTAAAATTTTGGCTGCAATTTTTTGGCTCCAAAATGATAATTAAAAATTTTAAATTTTTTGAAAATTCAAACATTTTTGAAATATTGACAACTTGACATTAATCATTTAAATTTGGCTCAAAAGATGCAATTTTTATCATTAAAAAGGAACAGACTCGTGATAATTAACAATTTTTTTTTAAATAAAATTTTATGACAATTAACATATTAAAAAGTGGTAATCTTACATGGTTATACTCATCCATATAGTCAGAAAACCAATTGATTCTACCAAAACTCAATCTGTGCAACAACACTTCTGAATAAACCTGCCAAAGTTAATAAGAACAAGTTACTTACCTACATAATACCAGTGCCAAAGTTAATAAGAACAAGTTACTTACCTGCCAAAAACCAGAAACGGCATTCCCAACTGCAATTCGGATTAAACACATAGGGGCTTCACATACCAGTGCAAAGGCTACATGGCCAAATATGAGACACGACCATAATCCACAACAATCTATCACCTATACCTGGGGTAACAAGTTTCTACGGCACACCCATACCCATTTCATAAATCAATTCACTACAGCTAAACAAAAACCATACCCAATAGCACATCCAACAGCCACTACAGAAACACACAAAGGGGCTTCACATTCAAAGGACAACTGCAATTCAGAATAAAAAAAACCAGAAACGGCATTCAACAACGCAACCTCAAACAACAACTAAGGCTCATCAATGACAGAGCACACAACAATATTCAAACGCATAAAAAAACGCATATACTCATGACTAACGTATTACTAACAGCTTCATAACCAAACATAATCCCATTAACAACAAAATAATGTACAATAAAACCATAAACATAACATTCCATTCCATTCAAAGATCTTCCAAAACATACATATATGATCCATAATTAACATCATCATCATAAACCCATAATTAACCTAATCATAAACCCAACTGACAGCATACCCTACCAAAAGACTAAACAACCACAAAACATAAACAAACTAGACAAAAAAACCCAAACCTACCCTAATTAACCATCATTGCCTTCAGCCTCCAACATCTCCAAATCAATCTCTTTACCATGAATCTTCTCCTCAACAACAACAATCCACCTATTAAAATCAGCCACCTTATCCTGCTCATCATGCTTGTCGTCCCGGAGTTCCATCACAA
The DNA here is from genome assembly GCA_026074375.1 of Tanacetum coccineum. Classification (NCBI taxonomy): domain Eukaryota; kingdom Viridiplantae; phylum Streptophyta; class Magnoliopsida; order Asterales; family Asteraceae; genus Tanacetum; species Tanacetum coccineum. The sequence goes on from BQNB010024703.1 coordinate 12,175, forward strand.
GGTCAAACACTTCCTCATAATCACCAGAAGCTTCCAACTCCGCAATTAATGCGTTCAACTAACTGATAAGATTCGTTGAGGTCCTAATTTCATCACGCATACGAGCAATGAACCGAAGATGATCGGTAATTTGTTGCTCATCAATCCCTTCTAGCAACAAGGTTGTTTCTACCACCACGAGCAGCCATTGCTAAACAAAATAGTATTAGGAGAAATTGAAGTGGTTTGGGAAAAGATAAGTGGTTTGGGAAAAGATTGAGATGGGGATGTATTTATAGCACAATGAAGTAGTGGAGAACAGAGTTCCACCATCATTGCACATACAGTATCGACGGCGTCTCGAGAAGTGACGGTCAAGTGGTAGAAAGCTCAATATTAATTTTTGATTCCCTACTATACCCAAACTAAACCCGCGCACTCCAAAACCAGAACAAACTAAACCCCTTAACTCACACTTTTTCACAAAAATAAACCCTCCCCTAAACACAATATCTTCTAATACAAAATTTAAAAAATTTAAATTTAAATTAAAAATTTTGAAAATTTTAGAAAATTTAGAAATTAAAAATGTTATAAAAAGCTACAAAATTTAAATTAAAACTTCCATAAATTTAATAAAAAATAACAATCAAAATTTTAAAAAAAAACTCAACCCGGTGATTCTAATTTCGTTAAGTAATTTTATTTACCAATTATACGTTTCACACAGACACTATACGCCGCTACAACCCAATGCATATGACCTAAGGGTGTTTAAACTAAACCCTCACGATTGTTGTAATACTTTTATTGTATAACGACTTTTTAGCTCCTAATGTGAACATTTGTAAAAATCTATGTGTGAAAATTAATTAATGATCGTAATCTATAAACGTCGAGTAATATTTTTTGTTAATAAGTTATATATGAATATTTGAATGCAATTATTGTAACGAAATACTTACGTTTTATATGACTTTTAAATTCAATGCCATTTAATTTTACTACAAAGACATTTCATGTACATTGTTAATACGGTTAAACTCGATTAAACGTTAAAAACGGTTAACCGTGACCCAAACCACCGGTAACCGCTCACTACGGGTACCCGCACGTCCGGTTACCCACGTAGTACGGTTCAATTTTGGATAGTAAAATTTATTACCCGCCCCGTGACGGATAGCTTAAATCTCCCAACAAACCGAACCGAACCGCCTAGTAAACACCCCTAATATGACCCATATGATGTCAAATACCCATTAATGAATGTGACCAGTGATAACCTAATGCACATGACCCATGACCCATGTGAATTAGCCATTATCACTGGTCATGCATGGGTTCCATTACAGTCAAAGCAAGGTTGCCAATACACTATAAGCACTACAACCAATGCACATGAACCCTGGCCATGTTAATTACCCATTGTCGATCACCAGTTATAGTTTGTCGTTAACTTGACACTATTAAGACACTACAACCCATTGCAACATGACCCATGACCATGTTAATTACCATTGTCGTTCACCAGTCATGGAGGTGTCGTAACTTGACACTCTTAAGCAATACAAAACCCAATGCGTTTGCACTTATGATGTCAAATATTACCCATTAATAAATGTGACCAATGATAACATAATGCACATGAACCATGACCCCAAGTGAATTAGCCATTATCACGGTCATGCATGGGTTCTAATACTCTATAAGCCTATACTAACCCAATGCACATGACCCATGACCAATGTTAATTACCCATTGTCGATTTAACGTCATGTAGATGTCGATAACATAACACTTTAAGCCACCTACTACCCAATGCTCATTTCCTATGACCCATGTTAATGTACCTTTGTCGATCACCAGTCATGGATGTGTCATAACATGACACTCTAAGCCCAAACTACAACCCAATGCGTTGACACATATGATGTCAAATAACCATTTAGGTAATATGACTAGTGATAACCTTAATGCACATGACCCATGTACCATGTAAAATTAGCCATTATCATCGGTTTGCATGGGTTTCATTACCCATATAGCACATGACCCACGACCGATGTTAATTACCCATTGTCGATCACCAGTCATGTATATGTTAATAACATGACACTATAAGCCACTACAACCCAATGCACATGACTCATCACCCATGTTAATTAACCATTATCACCAGTCATAGATGTGTCGTAAACAGGACACTCAATGCAACTACACACCCAATGCGTTTGACCATATTCATATGATGTCAAATACCCATTAATGAATGTGACCAGTGATAACCTAATGCACATGACCCATGAACCATGTGAATTAGCCATTATCACCGGTCATGCATGGGTTCCATTGCACTATAAGCCACTACAACCCAATGCACATGGGTTCCATTACACTATAAGCCCACTAAATGACAAAATAGCTGAAAATGGCAATCCGATTACTCACTGATTAATCCCGCCTAGAACGATTACAAGCTACAGGGAGGTTGACCTCCCGATTATCGATTCGTAATTCTTTCAACCTTTGCTACTATTTCTTTAATTTTTTGTAAACAAGTAACAAAACTTTTATTCATGACTATTATCGTTGCTAAAGGTATTTTCCTGAGTAATCACACCTAGAACGATGTACAAGCTACAGGGAGGTCGACCGCCCGACTATCGATTTGCGATTTTTTCAACCTTTGCTACTAGTTCGGTAAATTTTTTGTAAACAAGTAACAAAACTTTTATTCACGACTATTATTGTGGCTAAAGGTATTTTCCCTCTAATATTTTCATAAAAATTTTTGTAAAATTCATAAAATACTTTTAGTCACGTGACTAAATGTTCCCCCCCCCTAATTTTTTTAATGAATCTCATTCCAAATTAATCACACAAACAACTCCTCTTGTCACCGACACAACTCCCTCTCATCTCACAACAAATCCCGTCACCAACACAGCTCTCATCACGTCACTCTATCATCGTTGTCACTCTCCCGTCATAGACCCACCACTCTCCTCACCACTAGTAAGTATTATTATGTTCATTTTGTACACATCGTTCTAAAAAAATCGTGTTTATGATTCTGTAATTGAAAATGTCTTGAGTATGCTGTAATTGAACATTTGTTTTGAGATTTCCTCTTGTAAATTATGTCAATTTCTTGGTAAAATTAGCTAGTTAATTGGTTAAAATATATAAGTAACCCTATTAATTGCAACTAAAAACTGTTCTTAAGTAAATGACAAGTTACCAGACTCTGTTCTTATATTTTGAGTTTATATTGGTTTTTGTTGGCAAATTGAGGTATACTTGCCATTTCTTAATTGATTTCAAGTATATTGTATCACATTGTTTGAGTTGTTGGAAAACCCCCTACTTGAATCCTCCATAACGCCTCACCGGACCCTTAAACTAACGATGGGGTGACCTGCAGGGACTACAACCACAAAGCTCCTGCTCCTGGAAGATTGCTGCTCGGATAAGTGGGACACATTTATAAACATGGACAAGTCTTGGATGGGAACTAATAGGACCAACAAATCTTATGTTGATGGAGTAGCAGCGTTTATTGATTATGCAGTACACAACTTGCAGAAGATGGGGAACATCGACCTACGAGTTAATAAACAACATCTTTTAATGCCATGTCCGTGTACCAAATGTTTAAACCACATAGAGCATAAAGTGGAGGAAGTGCAGTTCCATTTATTCAGAAATGGGATTGATCTAAGCTACACAAAGTGGAATAAACATGGAGAAAAGGATGAGCCATCAATAAGTGCCCCAAAACCTGTTAATGCTACAACAGAGTTTGTTGACGACACGGATTTTGCTTTAGATATTCCAACAGATGGCCCAGCAACAGTAGAAATGGTTAATGCTACAAAAGATAATTTTGATGAGGATGACCTTGTCAAGTTTCAAGAACTATTATTAGACGCAGAGAAGCCTCTTTACGAAGGATGTCCTGACTTCACAAAGTTGTTCTGATAAGTTCTTTACTGAATTACTAAGATTGTTAAAAAAGATTCTACCTGCTGGTAAAAAAATGGTGGAAAAAACTTATCAAGCAAAAAAAGTTATGAAATTGTTGGGATCGGGATACAAAAAGATACATGTATGTATCAACAACTTCCTTCTTTACTAGATGGATGACAAGGATTTGACTGCGTGTCAAACTTGTAGGATATCAAGATGGAAGGTGGATAATAAGACACATAAAGTGTACAAAAACATTCTAGCAAAGGTAATGTGGTACTTTTCAATTATACCAAGACTGCAATGACTATTTAAGATACGAAGTATTTTAGAAGATTTAAGATGGCACGCGACACCGAGGATAACAGATGGTGTGTTACGTCACCTCGCAGATTCACAGGCATGGCGTACCATAGATGAAACATTCCCCAAAATTGCTGAAGATCCAAGAAATCTACGGCTAGGGATATCAGATGATGGGGTTGACATCAACACAAGAACTAGGCATCACAGTGTATGGCCAGTTTTAACTATCATATACAACCTTCCTCCATGGTTGTGTATGAAAAGAAAGTTTATCATGCTTTCGGTATTAATATCGGGATATCCGGATAATGATATCGATGTTTTTTAGAACCGTTAGTTGATGATCTACATACCTTATTTGAGACATGGGTTGATACATATGATGCTTCCATAAAATATAACTTTATTCTTCGTGCCATTGTGTTATGGACAATAAATGATTACCCTACACTTGGTACATTATGTGGCTGCCCGTATAGTGGATTTAAAGGTTGTGTAGTATGTTTGAAATATACAAACTATGTTAGACTTTCTGCCTCATCTAAGCAAAGTTATTGGTCACAAACGATATCTACCATATAACCATCCGTTCAGAAAGCAAAAGAAGGCATTTAATGGACAACAAGAATTTCTCCTGGCTCCAAATCTAATGACCGGGGAACAAATATACAACGAGGTACAACATATTGAAAATAAGTGGGGAAAAGGAAAACGAACAAATAATAAGGCATCAGAAAATCAAGAAGAAACGAGAGGCAGAGGTAAGAAGATTCAAAAGCAGAAAAGAAACACAACAGAAGAAGAGGGTAGTTCAAGCCAAGTAAATGGACAAAACAATGCGTATTGGATGAAATTCAACATTTGGTATTGAAAAATTAGGTATTGGAGGCATCATTATGTTCCACATTGTATTGATTTTATGCATGTAGAAAAGAATGTTGCTGAGAGTCTAGTCGGAACTTTGCTAAATGTTCCGAGAAAGACAAAAGATGGAGTAAATGCTTGATTAGATCTGGCTGAGTTATGGGTAAAACCAGAGTTGTTTGCTATGCAAGAAGAAGATAAAACAACACTACCTCCAGCAGGTTACACATTAACGAATGCTGAAAAATACATCTTTTGTGAAATGTTATACAACATCAGGGTACCACAAGGCTATTGTCCAAATTTCTCTAGTTTTGTCAACCTAAAGGATAGGAAGCTCATTGGCCTTAAATCGCATGACTATCACATGTTAATGCAAGAGTTTTTTCCCATTGCAATACGTTTAATCATGCACCTAACCACACGATATGTTATTCTCAGGTTTTGCTTTTTCTTTAAATTGATATGTAGCAAAGAAATCATATTGCAAGAACTAGATAAGATGCAAGCAGAACTGGTAGTGACACTGTGCCTACTCGAGAAGTTCTTTCCTCTGTCATTTTTTGATATTATGGTACATTTGACTGTGCACCTAACTAGGGAGGTAAAATTATGTGGTCCCATATGCTTTCAGTGGATGTATCCCTTGGAAAGATGCATGAAGGTTATTAAAGGACATGTGCAAAACAAAAATAGACCAGAGGGATGCATTGCTAAGGAGACTATTGCGGAAGAAACAATAGAGTTTTTTAGCGAATATCATAAATCCATGGAAACTATTGGTATCCCACCTGATAAACATGAAACTGTTGAAAATGAGGAAGGAAAGCCATTGTTGGCCGGCAAATCAAGTGAAGTTTCTGCAAAACTCTTTCAGAAAGCACATTTTTATGTAATACAGAATACAGATGAACTTGTACTATATATCGAGTAAGTATTACTAACACATGTCTATTTCATTACTTAAAATGTTCTATCAAATATAATAATCAAAGACATTATTTCAGGCGACACAAGCAAGTTTTAAAAACAAAAAACCCAGGTAAACGAATAGCATTTTTAGAGAATGGGCATAGTAAATCTTTTGCTAAGTGGTTACGTAAAGAGGTAATTAATCGTATGTTATTTATAATAGTTTTTTTTAGTAAAAGGGTGAATTATATTACCAACAAGAGATGTTATAGAAATTAAGAAAGGAATTAGACATCTCTCAATCCTTTTTTCAAAGCAAAAAAACATACAATAGACCCCATGACAGTGACAGATATCTTTAGCTAAATCTAACAAGGATCCAATACCAAACATCTCTGATAGTAGAGTAGCACAAAACCATCACAGCTTCTGCACCCCCATTCATTTAGCCTTTAGCATTAAACAATGAGACTAATGAAAAGGACTAGGCAACCTTGGAGAAACCATCTTTCCTAGCTACATTTCCCCCTATAAACACCCTTCCTTAGTTCAATGAAGCCCTTATATTAAACAAAGATGCTTTTATAGATGGTTTCACTAGGAAAAGGAATATATACTTGTAATGAAATTCAGGTTGAGAGAGAGAGTTAGCGATCTCCAAAGAAAGTGTATCAGAAACTGTAAGGTGGATATCATCTGGAACCACGCACCCCATAGTGAAATACTATGCATATGATCTCAATAGGGTAAACCTTTCGTACAAAGGTCATGGATTGCAATGTTTACAGAACAATGAGGTTTGTGTTGAGGCATAGATCTGCACATATCTAAAGAATTTTGCAACCACAAGACAAGTATTTAATTATGTGGTATTATAAGAATATGGGTACTAGTATACCGTTTCAGGAAATTCCTCTTTCGAAATATGATTGGGTTAATTCCAGAGCTGGTGGAGTGAAACGCGATAATCTTAGGTATACATTGGTTAGCCTGAATATTTAGGCACAATTGTTGATCCGTTCATATTAGCCTCACAAGCACGACAAGTGTTTTATGTGAAAGGCCAGATAGATAAAAAAATTGTCTATTGTCTTTAAGACACCTCCCAAGAATTACAAAGATACGTATGACAATGTCGATGAGGAATTTAGTACCGTCATTCACCAGCGCAATGATAACATATTGCCATGTGTAAATCGACGTGACTTGGGTAATGAATCACGAGATGACTACTATCGAACCGACTGTGGAGGTGTTGTTATACGAAAATCTAAGTGAACCATGTCATGCTCAAGTTGTCACACTCTACCTTTATCATATTTTACACCGTTCTTTAAAGCCATATAGACATTCGATTTTTGTACAGATTATGGATTATGTTTTACTGTGCAGAACCTTATTAAGCTTTTGTTTTGCTGCAAATACTCCTTTGCAAGGATTTTATTTTATCTATTATTTTTTACTCCTGGCATGGTTATATGTTTGTATACGAGGCTTTCAAACCTGAGCGATGCCCCGGATGAGTCATGAAGTTGCTAATAAGTTGTTTAATTCTGCATATTAAACTGCTTATTATCGGCTTTAAAATTGCTTATTATATCTGCTTATTGTCTAGTTTGTGTGTTATTGCAGCTTGCACATTGCATTTGCATCTGCATTGCCAAGCAGCATTACACATGCATTGCAGATTGAATAAGCACAATGCATTATGTACATTGCCAATAGCAAGCAAGCATTTGTACATGCACTGCACATTTCATATGGCATGGCTAAAAGTACTTTATTAAAAACTTATAAAAGTGAAACAAGTTGAAAAATAAAGCAGAGGGAAAGAAGCCACGGTTTAAAAAACATATTTTTGTAAGCAACTCATTAAGCTACTAGCCAAAAACATGAACTTAACTTCTATAATTACAAAGAAATTGCATACATTAACGAATAGGTTACTCTGGCAAAAGATGATAACCCGCTTGACTTCCGTAGAGGGAGGTCACGGTTTGATTCACGCAGGGGTGTAAATCATTTTTATTTTCTTGTTATTATATATTAGTCTCATCCGATTCACATTTTGCTCGTAAATAATAGCCATATGCTGTATAAAGGAAGAAAGAATTATTTTGTGGTGACTATTATCATCCCATATCCACATTAATGTTTATATATGTGTGGCTTGTTGTAATATTTAGTCACACAATATCATGTTTGTTTGTATTTAGTCACATACAATTAACAAAAGTGGTCAAAAGTTGTTAATAATGTGACCATATGGTTTTAAAGTGAAGTAAAAGAGTATTTGTGTGACTATTGTTCACCAATGGCCATAGAATGTATAATGTTTCTAGGCTATTGTAATATTTTAAGTCACACAAAGCATGTTTGTTTTGGGTATTTATTCAAAACATTTGCACATTGAATTTGCAGATTGCATATGCACATTGCTTTCACATTGCTTTTGTACATTGCATTTGCAGCTTGCATTTGCAAGCAAGCATTTGCACATTGCATTTGCAGATTGCATATGCACATTGCATTTGTACATTGCATTTGCAGCTTGCATTTGCAAGCAAGCATTTGCACATTGCAGCTTGCACATTGCATTTGCAGCTTGTATATGCACATTGCATTTGTAAATTGCATTTGCAGCTTACATTTACAAGCAAGCATTTGCAGATTGCATATGCACATTGCATTTGTACATTGCATTTGCAAGCTTACATTTGCAAGCAAGCATTTGCACATTGCATTTGCAGGCTAAAGTACTTATTAAAACCTTATTAAAAGTGAAACAAGTTGAAAATAAGCAAAGGGAGAAGAAGCCACGGTTTAATAAGTAGTTTCTATAAGCACTCTTTAAGCTACTAGCCAAAACAATGAAGCTTAAACTTCTATATTACAAAGAAAATGCATTGCATTAACGAATAGGTTACTCTGGCAAGATGGTATCCTGCTTGACTTCTGTAAGGGATGTCGAGGGTTCGATTCTCGCTGGGGTGTAAAATCCTTTTTTATTTTCTTGTTATGAATATATTGGTCACATCCGATTTCACATTTTGCTCTAAATAATAGCCACATGAATACTTCACGATGTGACTGTTATGAATATATTGGTCACATATAATCACCTTAAATGTGGCCATAAACATAATTTAGTCGCACATTTGTGATATGTTGTGGCTATTGTAAAGACATATAGTCACATGATCGTGCATAGAAGTAAATGTGACTATACACATTAGCTTTTGGCAAGCTAACACAAACTAAACTTTAAACACACATATTAAGTTACGTGGCCGTATGTACTGGATAAAGTGACCAAAAGTGTTAATAAGTATGACCATATTTGTGTGGATTTTGTAATCATTTAGTACACTACGGCCCTGTTTGTTTTGGGTATTTTATTCACATACAATTAAGCATAAAGTGGACCAAAGTGTTAATTAGTGTATTATATGTTGTTTAAATGTGAAGAAAGTCTATTTTGTTGTGACTAATGTTCATCCAATGTCTACTATGGAATTTATGTGTGTGTGACCTTTTGTTATTATTTAGACACACAAAGCATGTTTTTTGGGATTTAGTCACATACAAATTAAAGGTATAAAATGGCCAAAGTGTTAATAAGTGTGACATATGCTGTTTAAGTGAAGATATGTGTATTTTGTGTGGTCTATTGAGCACCAATGGCCCTATTCGAATTTTTGTTTGTTTGCCTTTGTATTATTTAGGTCACAAATAAGCATGTTTGTTTTTGGGTATTTAGTCACACGTTACAAATTAAGCATAAAGTGGCCAAAAGTGTTAATAAGTGTGACCATATGTTGTTTAAAGTGAAGAAATATGTATTTTGTGTGACTATTGATCATCCAATGGCCACATGAATTTTATGTTTGTGTGGCCTTTTGTAATATTTAGTCACACAAAGCATGTTTGTTTTGGGTATTTAGTCACATACAATTAAGCATAAAGTGGCCAAAATTGTTAATAAGTGTGACCATATGTTGTTTAAAGTGAAGAAATGTGTATTTTGTGTGACTATTGTTCATCCAATGGCTACATGAATATTATGTTTGTGTGGCCTTTTGTAATATTTAGACACATAAAGCATGTTTTTTTGGTATTTAGTCACATACAATTAAGCATGAAGTGACCAAAAGTGTTAATAAGTGTGACCATATGTTGTTTAAAGTGAAAAAATATGTATTTTGTGTGACTATTGATTATCCAATAGCCACATAAATTCTATGTTTGTATGGCCTTTTGTAATATATGACCAAAAGTGTTAATAAGTGTGACCATATGCTCTTTAAAGTGAAGAAATGTGCATTTTGTGTGACTATTGATCATCCAATGGTCACATGAATTTTATGTTTGTGTGGCCTTTTGTAATATTTAGTCACACATAGCATGAAATTTAATGATGACCGATTTCACATTTTGTTCTAAATAATAGCCACGTGAATACTTTTCGATGTGACTGTTATGAATATATTGGTCACATATAATCACCTTAAATGTGGCCATAAACATAATTTAGACACACATTTGTGATATGATGTGGCTATTGTAAAGGCATATAGTCACATGATCGTGATAGAAGTAAATGTGACTATACACATTAGCTTTTGGCAAGCTAACACAAACTAAACTTTAAACACACATATTAAGTCACGTGACCATATGTACTGGATTTTGGCTACACTTAAATAATGTGTGACAAAACGTTTAGTGTGACCATATATGGCATTTGGTCACAGTGTTCAAGTGTGTAACATATATTTGTCACTATTTATATGTATATAGGACTAATGATTCAACTATTCTTTTCATTTGTAAGCGTCCCCCAATTCCTTATGTGGACAAATAATTAGCAAAAGATAGTTGTCACCCTTAATAATACATTATGTGACAAAACTTTGGATGGTATGATTTTAGACACATAAAAAATTTACTTAATGTGACATATATGCCATTTAGGTCACATTGTTCAAGTGTGTGACATTTATTTGTCACTATTTGTTTGTATATCGTGACTCCTAATGTTTCAAGCGTATTGTATTTGTCACGCGTTCCAAATTCATATGTGGCTAAATAATATTACCAGTTACCTTTAGCTACATAATGTTCGAATGTGTGGCAATACAGTTCTAATGGTCACACAATCGAAATTTTCATGTGTGGCTAATTAGTAAATGTTTTCTATTTTGGTACCTTTAGCCACATAAATATGTGAATGTGTGGGCCGTTCATTTTGCCCTATGTGTGACCAATCCACTTTTTGTACTAGTGTTCGGATTGTGTGTCATTTGGCAAACCGTTTTTCAAACATGAAAACTATGAAGGACACACTGGGGTGAATACTTGTGTAGGAATTGCATGGAGCTTAGATGAAAGGATCGAGGCTAAGAGATGCTATGATTGGAGCCTACTTACAGCACTGGGAGTTGAGAGAAGAAAAATTGTTCGTGGTGTTGCATTATCTAAGAGAGAATCATAATGGAGATATGGAGAATACTTGAGGGCTTACAGGGAAATGGTGGGACTGAGGTTCGCTAACGTTTTAGTCGTAAACAATGGTTCATTACAAACGATGATGAACCACTAGAACGTTGTTTGTGAATGTAGTACGGTCTGGTAAACTAGCACGTAAGAATCTAGACTTGGTTTGGGTATGTGAGTGTTTTGAAAAAAGGGTTTAGATGTAACTAGTTGGTTGTATTAGGTTAAGGATGTAGTATATGTCAACTATCTTTTTTTAAGTGGATGATTTAGACAATAATATCTTGTGCATTAGGTTTAACTTGTAGAAAGTGACTACAATAAGACAACTATGTGGGTTCATTCTAGTATGTGATTTTAAAAGGATTAGGTCAACTTTCAATCAGTATTCCACTAAGGTGCAAACCATCGTTACCCGAAAATTCAACGTTAATATAGCACCTATGAGGGCCATACAAAACATAACCAAGGCGCTTTTTATGTAGTTTCCAATATTTTTAAAGCTGCATAATTAAACAGGTTTTTAGGATTGCTTAATACTATACTGAGGTCCCCACATTATTTTTATGCAGCTTCCAATAATTTTTATGACACGCTTAGAAATAAAGAATGTAACCATACCTCAGAATATTTGTTGTTAAGGAGTTTTGAACAAAGCGGACTCTTCAACTGTTCTGACCCATCAAATGATATCTTCTTTCTCTGGTCTTAACCATCATCGTTAAGGAACATTCTCAGGGTTGTCAAAGATCATATTTAGATATTCTTTAAAATATTTAACCTTTTAATTTTTTTGTTTTTTTAAAAAAAACCGTCGAAAAAATAAACTTCAAACCAAGTAAATTATATTAATATAATTACATACATGACTGTAAGATTCTGTAAATTATTTACTTCATATTATGTACTTTAAATCCACCAGGAGTGTATAGGAAAGCATTTGGGAGGAAGTTTGTTCTGTACTGCTTCATCGTGTTAGTTGTGTCTATGGGTTGAAGACGGTTCCTCTTTAGGGTCGGTATAATAACAACTTTGATGATTCACATTCATAAAAGCCACAAACATATTTGTCCATGAAAACTTGACTTGTCAAAACATTATAATTTCACGTTCACTAGCCTTGAAATTAATAAAATATATATTTAAGTTAAATTAAAGATTTAGATTATGAACTTTAAGTGAATCGACATATATAACTCCTTATCTCTCCAAGAGTTCTTGCTACATTCTATCTAATTCCTTGGGATCAATTTCTTCGGACAAGGCTTATTCTTTGAGGTTTCATGACTGATAATTCACCTTGGAAAACATCCTGATTATGTACTTTCCGGCCTCTACAGAAAAAATATTTAGTTTCCAGATTTTTTTTGAGAAAAAATTATTTTAATCAAACTGGTTATATGTGGTTGACAAAATCTAATCCTTTCATTTAGGATGAATTCAAAGTGGGTGATTGAACAAATGGTTGGTAATCGAATGTATACACATGTCACGAGATCTGAAGTTGTTCTTTATAACTAAGTTCTAGCATTGATATTTTCACCATTATACATTTGAAATTGCACTATCGGCCTGGCATATGAAATATGAATATATTCACTTTAGAGAAATACATATACAATTTCATTAGACGGATTAATATGATTATGTGCTAAACCGAAAAAAATAACCTTTCCATCAGCAGATTTCAATATCTTTTTCAACGATATGTACCCCAAATAATCACTTACACGCGAGCGGAATACCAAATGGGTGTTACTTCGTAAATACCACACAATAGATACAGAGGAAAACGAACCTATAGTGTCGTTTGAAAATTTACTTGTTGATTTAATCAAACATTGAATTTAATAATACAGGTGTCCCATATTTTCATCACAAGAAAAGGTTGAATGTAAAGGACACCATTGCACATCAAATAGTCCAAGCATCTAATTCACCTGAGAAAAACATAGTTAATGTGTCAAATTAAGTTGGGTGAGTTCTAGATTAGTTTAAATATAATTGCTACTCCACTGTATATCACAGTACTATGTATAAATCCCATAAAGATTTTATAAAGAATGCAGAACACATTTTATGTCAGTCAAAATTACACTTTATCCAAAGAGTTTTTAAAGATTGCATAACACATTTTATGAACAAAATTGAGTCACTATATAAATTCAGTGACATTTTCCAGAACTATATAATTCCGTGCCCGAACTATACAATTTTCGTTGACATGTTGGGGAGGCCCGGAAGGTCCCAACGATATAATCAGACTTGTTAGAAACGTTCGTTCCCAGTGATAGCTAGTCACCCGAAAGGGGGTTGTCAATCCCGAATAGATCTATAATGTTCGTTTACAAGTGATTGATAATCACCGAACAAGGGAATCCAAACACGAATAGATCTATTTCATAACATTCGCGCTACACCCTCCAAGTGTTTTACAGTTCATGACGCTGTGTGTTGACGTAGATTGTATGTTACACTATTTTGGGCAGTGATACAAATTAATGCGTATAATACTTCCCGTATCGGAGTCCCCTCCAAAGAACTCCTTCCGGGCGTAGTATGTAATAAATATGTATCCGTTACGGTGTTCTCCAAGAAAACAACGGGCAGTAATTTTATTGCTATCAGTTCAATCAGCCTAAGCTAATCCGAAATTATTTCAAATGTAAAGTATGCATTTGTGACCAAAAATGAAGTCAAATGATGTATCCCATAGCGAGCTATGCAAATAAGTATGTAAACCAATTTGAAATAAATCATGTAAATGCATTTGCAAACAAGCATGTTACTCACACATATATATGTAAAACAGTAAACATGGGGCTATAAACGCACAAAATCCTTTAAAAACAATCACATTGTTTATAGATAACCAAATATTAGATTTTGTAGACAAGCATGTATCCCCCTCGCGGGTTATAAAAACATTCTAGAGATTGAAATGCGAGGCATGAAACTCACATGATTTAAAGACCACCGATCTAATTAATTCCAATTAAATCACACTGAATCTGCAACGATCTCGACCACGACCTTATATTTCTGTCGACTCGATTATTATACATGTTTCTAAATACGATCAACGATGAGTTACATACGTTACCACGAAAATCATACAATATTTTTCGATGTATGCAGTCATTATTTACATGTGATGAGAATTCACTTGCGCGTCTTTAAACCTTAACCGTTAATACATTATTTGTATTATATTACTATTTAGTCCAATCCTAACTTATCTCATTTTCTAAAGCTGATAAGAACTCGCGGCATATGTTAAACGCCATTAACGAACAACTTTCGTGTTAGCCGGAAGGCTGAAATGATACCCGTGGGCTCGACGTGCTCAAATCGTTTAATTAATAATCTGTCAGGTTTAATATATATTAAAATAACTTATTTTCTATTAAAGTGTATATTTCGATTTCGTTCCAGTTTATTCGTTATTGGGAGTTAAAAGTCCCGTTTTATATCTTAAACGTTTGATTTTTCCGTCAAAAAATATAATTGGTTATATTTTATAAACTAGAGTTAACTTATCAAAGTCTCGATATTTCGAATCCACGTTCTATTTCTCTGTTCTAAATTATCCAGTTACGTATAAAGCACTAAAAGTCCTTTTTTAGTCCAATTCTCGTCTCAAAATATGTCTAATATAAATTTATACATTAAGATGAGTCTCGTTTAGTATTTATTTCATATTTTAAACTAGTAACGTCGCAACATGTTCTAATATTTTTCATCACATTATATATAAATCGATTAAATGAAACAATTTATATATTTTCGCGTTAACTAAACTCACTTTATTTCGGTGACAACACACTCAAACGCGACGCACCCCGGCTGTTTTCGCAGCCAAACCCATCAGCCCCCCGGCTGTTAAACCAAACAAACCAAACACGCCCTTTCCCGGCTGTTTCCCAGCTGTCCCCGCAACTAAAACTCATTCACCTGACCCGGACAGCCAAACGCACCCTTGTACGTGGCTGTTAAGCCAAAGGCACCCTTATTCGGTGAATACCACAAGAACCAAACGCCCCTTTTTGGTGGGCTGTCTTTCACAACCAACCGCCACCCTTTGCGGTGTGGTTGCCTAATCCAAAGCACCCTCGGCTGTTTCTAAGCCGGTCACATACTCTGCCCTAGGTTGGGGCTGATCAAGCCAACATGCACCCTGTTGTTACAAAACCAAAAACGACATACCCAACCCACACCCATAGTGGCGGCTGTCAAACCCGACGCAAACCAAATACCCCCGGCTGTCCCGAGCCTAGCCCGACACCCGGCTATTCCCGTATGTTATTGACAGCAAAAAGTGGCCCTTGGTTGTTAAAAACCAACCCGACGCACACTTGTTGGTGGTTGTCTATAAATCCATACACAGCAACCTTGTCTGTGGCTTATATAGTACCGAACAAAATAACATTAACCCCGGCTTTGAACAAAAACCAACCCAAACAACCCGACCCACCCCTGTTGCTTGCTGACAGCGACACCAACACAACCCCTTTTTGTTGTGAAACATCCAAACACACCTTTGTTGGTTGGTTTTATAATCGAACCAAAACAAACCCACACCCCCTTGTCTTTATAACATCAAACGCACCCTTTTGAGGTGTTAAACCCCAAATCGAACGCACCCTCGGAGCTGGAAAAATGATGATGATGATGATGGCAGGCGGGGTGTGGTGGTGGCGTGGTTTCGGTGGTGGCGATGGTGGTGTTATAAGGCGCGTGGGAGAGAGTGGTGTAGGGGATCGAGTAGATCGGGTGAGTGGAAGCATATTTGGTGTTGGTCGGAAAAGTCCGCCGGAAAAGTTTTCCTTAGGCTTTTCGGCAGGTCGGCGGCGGTGGCCGGCGGGGGTGGGGGTCGCCGGAGAAGATGAGTGGGGAGGGAGAGAGAATAATGAGAGTGTGTGTATAATATGGGAGTGAAATGAAAAAAAAAAGATGTATAAGTTTATATATATATATAAATTAAAGTGACAAGTTGAAAGAGTGGAGGGGTTAAAAGTGTAACATTTTTATTATACTTTTTGATAAAAGCGGTTCGGGACTCATTTGAGCGACTTAACGAATGATTCAAATCTCGAAACTTGCGCCATTGTTTTTAAAATCATTTTTCCGATAAAAATGAGTATTTATTTGATAATATTTCATAAATATTTTATAACATTTTATAAAATATTTGTTATTCAATTTATGAACCGGTTTCGCTCCGTCCGAAATAAAATGGATTTCAACTCGAATAGTCGCGTTTTCAAAAACGCTTTTAAATAAAAAAAATGATGAATAATTTATTTAATATTTTTATTAAATAAATACTGATAACTAAAAACAAATTTAATTGTTTTTGTGTCCGCGTTGTATACTGTTCGAATAATGTTTGCGGTGCTGTTTTAGCCCTTTTCGGCTCGTTTCCAGGTCTCGGGCAAAACTAAAAAGTTGCCAGGAATGTCATTCCACATCAAATTGCTTTAGAGTCCGAGTCGTGAAAACGTGATTTAGATGATCGTTCTTATAAGTCAAGTCAGACCCAAAAAGTCAAAGATTGACATCGTCATTCTAAATTCGAAAATTCTCGGATGTTACAGATTACTTTGCCACTGAATCTTCTGACAAGTTGTCATTTCTGGATTTTATGAATCTTTCAATAGCATTCGTCCTTTTGTTAACAAATCCAAGCCTTTTAAAACAATTGTTGGTTCACGTTCCTACAATTCTCAAGAACTGTACACATGTTGTAATACGATGGATATCCTGCAACAAGATCATATTCTAAACATGTGAACTAATTCAACAACCTTCTTTGGGGTGTTGCTTTCACAGTGTGGAATCATGTACACTCCACCCGCACAATATAATTAGTTGTAATACCTGTGGGAAGCGTTTATAGGGACCATTAGCTTGTACGCTCTACAAATAAGTTTGAAAATAATCAAATACGAATCAAACCATGGCTTTGCAACATCTCATTACTAGTTGGAGCCTATCCATAATAGATTAGACCATTCTGAAAATAAAGCACCATAATCCCTCTTTCTCAAAATGACACAATCTTTGACAATCTAGACTCGTGGATAATTAACAGATACTTTCTTCCACCAAAATTTGATGTTTCTGTACATCTCCAATTTATATATCCACAATACCAATAATATAGTAACTAAGTGTTGGTTTTAGACTTATTTTTACATTATAAGTCTCAATGTTATTTAAAAACATACCTTCAGAGACCAAACAAAACCATATACATTATAGGTCTCAATCTTCTTTGAACTATCAATGTTCTTAGTCTCCTTCGTGCGGAAAAACATTTTTTTTATTCTTCAACTTAAACGGCATCCTTATGGGCTAACTTATCACATTGACTATCCTTCGGATACAAAGACTCTCATAAATTATTATCCCCATGGGTATGAATCACAGGCACTTAATCATTCAATAATTCAATAAGATTGTCAGCAACGGTTTATAGCGGTAAATATTATACGTGCAATCGTATTTTTGATTTGTAACCCTTTGATGCAATAATTAAAGGGGTCAATTTGTATCGTTGTGAGATAATTAAAATACTAGATATAAACAAAAATAATAAAGTTTAAGATTAAAATTTAATAATATTTAAACATATTACTCATTTAATTTTTTTTAACTTTTCAAAATTAAAGAAAATAGGAACACAAGTTTATATATAGTATATTAAGTTATCATCTATATATATATAAGTATGCTACCCACTTTTGATTGAATGTTAAATGTTAAAATTTAAAAAAAAAGTTGTTTACTAAGTAACTCTTACTACATAAATAATAAACTTAAAAATTCAAACATCTTTACTAATTAAACACTGAAACAAATTAAACACATAAAAGCTCACTTGTTACATCTAGGGATTATCATGGCAGGTTATTTTAATTTGTCTTCTCTTTACAAATTTATTATACGTAACTTTTATATATTTTTTTATCTTTTTCTAACAAATTTATCCCAATCTCGATCCATATCTATACTATTTTATAAAACATTTAATAATTGTGTTAGTCCCAATCAAAAATTTTTTATTCTTTGTGTCGGTATAAATCGTGTATGAAACGTTGTGTACGGTTTTCTTACGTCATAAGGGAGTTTGTTGACATAGTGAAGAAAACTCTCGAGTTAGGTGCTCGGGGAGTGGAGTAAGGCAAAGAGGTGCTTCATTACCGAACCACTATAAATCCTTGTGTTGTTGTTTGATTGTTCTTACTTTTATCTCTTGTCTTACTTTATCTTTCAGATACTTTTATTGTTCTATTATGCAAGCAATTGAATTCACAAAATGCGTCGAATTAAGTTTTACAAACAAACATAAACCTTAAATTAAAAAGCGGTAAACTATTCAACCCCCCTTCTAGTTTTCCACAATTCCTTTGGACTTCTCCCCATGGGTATTTCGGTAAGGATAATCATCTCTCTTGACAGCCGAAGGAAAAATTCTTCGATGGGACTCCCCTGTTTCCCCCTTAGGGAGTTTCGTCTGATCAAAAGCTTCCTCAGAGCGAACTCGAGGCACTTGAGCGAGTCCATAAATGATGAGATATTCATAACTTCGGGAACCCCTAATATGAAACCAGTCTCCACCGTACATCTTTCTTTTAATGTTGTTAGTGACTAATTGTATTTTCACTATTTTCGTAATTTCATGCGGCTCCTTGAAACATGCCCTCCGGACCGAGTATCTGGCTGCGAATGCCTCCCTTAATTCCCATTCATTAATGTTGTTAAGGCGCGAAAACGCCAGATATCCATCGGAGAGTTTGTATGGAACATTTACTCCAAATACTGGGAATGGCCACTCCCCTGAATTGGCCGCACTAGCGAACCGGCTCAAATGATCCTCCGGGTCGGCGTTTCCATCATATAGCTTAATATTAGCCGGCATCTTATATTTCGAACCTGCAAATTCTATGATCCTACGAATAAGAGGCGTTTTCAAAGCTTCCTTGAAGGGTTTTTTAAGATCATCATCCACCACTGCTTTCCCTTTGACAATACGGTTATCCCTTACCTCGGTATCTTCTACTTCAAAGTTTAATCTTATGGGGTTAGTTGTGTTTCTTTTGTTGTGGTCCTTGATTAGGGATTTAAGGGCAGATAAGTGTCCTTCGATATACTCCTTGGTCAAGGGGGAGGGGTCACCTCCCGGTCGTCCTGACCTTTAGGACCCCCTCCTTCAATTGGACCCGTTATCTTACTGCTTTGGTAGATAAGATTTGGGTCTCACGGATGACGCCAATTTGTCGAAGTAAATTTCTATATCTCGAGTAATGTATGAGATCTTCCAAGATTCCAAGGGAGGTTTCATTGAGTCTCTGAGAATAAGAAAGAAAGACGCGTTAGCCTCGCCTTAGGTTGGACCCTAAGACCAAGCTCCAACGTGAGAGTAAGAATATGGTGAGAGCCAAAAAGCGTAAGTATTAATTAGTATAAATGTGTAGTAAATGCTACCTCATTTGCAGTAAATGAAGGGGTATTTATACTACATGTTCTATTGTAGATATATACTGTTCATGAAACATGGGGAATGGTTGCTGTCCGAAAATAACCCCCTGATATTGTGTCAGGCGGCCGTTACTCATTTCTTGTGGGAACTATATCCCCGTGATTTCTGGAAATGGCGGCGTTTGTTTTGAGTACTGTGTTAGGATATCCTGGTCCGAAAGGAAACCCCGATTTCCTTAAGTTATATCGGTTCTCATGAAGGGCCCCTTGTGATACTTCGGCTTGGGTCACTTTCGGTAAGATGAATGGCCTTAGGGTTTTATCCCCCTTCTGGACATATACACATAACAATTAGTGAATTTTAATTGAGTTTTTCATAGTACCCATTAAGGGTATTTACGAGACGAATTCCGTGTTAAAAACAACGGTGTTTAGCGGCCAATTAATTTCTACCAGTCAAAATCGTGGTTTTGATGTAACCCTTTGATGCAATACTTAAGGGGTCAATTTGTAATCGTTGTGAGAAAATAAAATATTAAGATATAAACGAAAAATAATAAAAGTTTAATGATTTAAAAATTAAATAATATTTAAACATATTACTCATTTATTTTTTTAACTTTATATTTAAAGTTAATAGATACATCACTTATATATTCGTATATTAAGTTTTCTATCTATACTATATATTATGTATGTACCTACTTTTTGTTGAATGTTTAAATGTTAAATTAAAAAAAAGTTTGTTTTACTACGTAACTCTTAATTACTTAAACAATAACTTAAAAATTCAAACCATCTATACGAATTAAAACCTGAAACAAATTAAACTCTATAACATGCTAATCCAAAGTTCTTCATACGAATTTACATGGCAAGTTTTTATTTGTCTTCTTTTACAAATTTATTATAGTAACTTTTATCTTTCTTTTTAATCTTTTTTTAAACAAATTTAATCCCAATCTCGTCCATCATCTCTATCTATATTTATATAAAACATCTTATAATGTGAGTCCATCAAAATTAAGATAAATCTGACCATCTATCTTATTTTAGAAAATCACATCATAGAGTGACATGTGTCACTTCTTAATTAAAAAACACTTTTATTTTCAATTTGACATATCTTTTTATCTATTTTTTTATGATTTAATTTCACCGTATTTTTTAAAATTTCGTGATCTTTAATTCAACATCCATTTTGATATATTTTTATAAATTTTTAGCTTTTCATATTTTTAGTGGGTTTATCCCTTGAATTTTTTAACAACTTTAAGTTTTATTTGAATAAAAATTTGATTCCGTAAAAGATATATACTTTTGGAGTTATGCTTTGATGAGTAAGAGAGTGTGTGAGTCTTTATACAAACGAGAATGATGTTAATATGATGTTGCGGGAAAGCAAACAAATGAATTCTCTAAGCGGGTAGGGGATTGCAGAGCGAGTTGGGTTAGCAATTTTTATCGTCGCCATTATGCGCGGGTATCCAACTAGTTTCTATAATGTTACACGAAACACTTAATCACAATCTCTCAGTTATAATTACATACCACTACAAATTTTATCGTGTTAACAGGGTAACGTCTTGTACCACATATAATGGGGAAAGCATTTTCTGTCCCATTAAATATTTTCAACTTTTCAATTCCATATATACAAAAATTAAAGCTTATGGTACAATCCAATTAAACACATCACTATCTATTTAAACATAAACATACAATCAAATTATATACAACTACAAAAACACACTTTACTCAAAAAAAAGTACAATAATATTTTTCACAATGTACTATTTAAACAACATACTAAATATCCCAAAAGTATAACCTAAATTTAAACACACTAATTAATAATTATTATTATTTTTAAATACACTTTAAATATTAAGTACATGTTATTTATAGAAGTATACAAACTAAAATGATGACGATATAATTTTGAAAATCCGGACCGGACCACGGAGTTCAAACCTGAACTGGAGTCACAATCGGTTTGGCTGCCATTAAAAGCGTCCGAGTGACGAATCGGAGAAGATTCGTTAGGATCGATTAATAAACTGTGAACCGTTCTCACGGGATCAAATTCTTCTTCTATTTCACCGGTTAATCGGAATTGTACCCGTACCGCAAAAATACCCGCTAAGTAAATATGTTCAGAAGCTATAAATTAAATTGGTAAATAATAAAAACTTATAATTTTACAAAAAGTAAAAATTATATATAAAAAAAAGGTATTTTGCTATTACATGCTCCCTGGGCAATAATTAGATAAATATAATTAAAAATCTAAACTCTTATTCAATTAAAAATCTGATTTAATTAAGAGTATTTTGTATATTTCATTTTAAATTATGCATTAAATATATAACTATTTTAATATGTAAAGAACTAGACGAATACCCGGTGCACTGCACGGAAAATCTCTTGCGGGCCGGATAATAACGATAGGCAATATTGATAATGTTGTTGGATTTGTACCTTGGATGCGAGAAATTATTAAATAAATGAAATTGCAAACACTCTGTAAACTGCAAGAAATTCTTAACTTGTATCAAAAAAAAACATTCAGTTAAATTGATTGAAAGTGAAAATTACATCATATGTGATAATTCTAACAGCACACACGTTACTCGTCGTGTAAAAAACTTCTTGGTATACGGGACATTTGAGCTGTAGACTCCTCCTTGGTCAAACTCTTTTTTGGTTTTGGAGATCAAACATAATGTTTTGAAACCCAGTTCTACCCAAGGTTTAACCGGTTCTGGTTGAAAAAACATGTCAAATTAAACCCTTTTTTATATTTTCAAAACTCGTTTTCCCATAGCAACCTCGTGTACCCGCGCATAACGGCGGAAATTCATGACATCGACCTGTTTTCGTGTGATTCCCGGGGGGTGACAGCTTTAAGTGTTTTATGTTCTGTGTTCTATTCTATTGCAATTGTGATCCTTATTTATAGGGGATTTACCAAACCCTAGTCAATGAAAATTATAAGAGAATAATGGGCTCACCAATGAGTCAATCAATTAATTAATGAGGCAATCAGTTTCGTTTGATAACGAGTGTAACATATTAGTTTCGTTTGCTATTCATTAATTAGTAGGTTAGAATGACTTTTAGTTTTTCCATTGCTCATCCCCCATCTTTCTCTTAAAATGAGTCAATCATTAATTATGAGGACAATCAGTTTCGTTTGATCTAGTGTACATATTTGTTTCGTTTGCCATTATTAATTCGTAGGTGATAATGATTTTTAAAATTTTTTTTTTTTCCATTGTTTCTTATAATGAGCCAATCAATTTAATTAATGAGGGCAATCAGTTGTGTTTGAGCTGAGTGTACATATCAGTTACGTTTGCTATTAATTTATTGTAGGTTATTATGATTTTGATTTTTCCAAATGTTTTCTTTAAAATGGACTCAATCAATTAATTAAGAGGCAATCTGTTTCGTTTGGAATGAGTGTACATATCAGTTTCGTTTTGTTTATTAATTGTTGGTTATAATGATTTTAATTTTCCAATGTTTCTAAAATTAAAGTTTTTTATACTTTTCTAGATTTTGTTTTTCTAGATTTCTACTTTCCAACATTTGGGTAAATCTCCTTTATAAAAGTATAGATATTCACTAAAATATTAGAATTTATCGACACTTTTTTGTGTCATGAAAACATCTTGTCTCCATATGTATATTAAGTAGTATCTTGTTATGTAGATTATTGAGTTGATTCGTACTTTGATTGTTTTTTTTATATAGAAAATGAGAAAAGTAATTGTACAACCTAAACTTGTGCTTGAACGAAGTTTAGGTTAACCCGCGCTTGCTGCGTGGATGTTTGGCGGAAGGGTCGGTTTTATTGGTTGGACGTGTTTAGAAGGTATATTTTTTGTAAAAAAAAAATTTAAGGTCGTTAAGTAATCGACCGATTTCAAGCACTGTTTGGTTGCATCTAAAAAAAAACTAACGGTCGATCCGCTTAGTGGGAAAGGGGGTGTTGTATAAATAAATTTAAAATGTGGGTTTAGTTTTCGTAATTATAACACTTAGTGCGGTAGGGCGGTATTCGTAAATTATTTGAAGGGATATTTCGTAAATAAAAAAAAGGAAGGGTCGGGTCGATGCTCCCGGACCAATACCGATAAACTGGGAATATTTGCAAGTGAATATTTTGGAAAAGAAAGCAAAAAAACAATTAAATTTTTTTAAAATGTTCGGACCGGGTCGGGTCAAACCACGGTGATTTAATGCAAACGTAATGCACCTGAAGCGCGTGGTTAGTTCTATTGT
Organism: Tanacetum coccineum; assembly: GCA_026074375.1. NCBI lineage: Eukaryota > Viridiplantae > Streptophyta > Magnoliopsida > Asterales > Asteraceae > Tanacetum > Tanacetum coccineum. Next base: position 36,475 of record BQNB010024703.1, read on the forward strand.
TTTATAAAAAAAACAGAACCGTTGACTAAAAAATGCCGAGAGAGATTTAAAAGAATAACATTTTTTTTTTCTAAAAAAAAAAAAAAAAACCGAATCGGACCGGGTAGGGTTGACCGGCAGTATTAAATGCACCCCCCCCCCCCCCCTCCCCCCCCCCCACTCCCCCCCCCCACCCCCACCCCCCCCCCCCCCCCCCCCCCCCCCCCCCCCCACGGTCAACCCAGGTGCATTTAATGGACATAAATGCAAAAAGGCGTTTTAATGCAGCGACCTGAGGTATTCCGGAGGAGAAAAAAAGGGAAAATTTTATTTTTAGTAGTTTTTTGAAAAAAAAAAAGGAAAAAAAAAAAAAAATTGGCGACCCGCGCGCCGTTGCGGGACGATTTTATCTCATTAAAAAAAAGCACAATTCGATCAAAACTGTGCGACGAGGGTTATTCCGAGGATAAAAAGGAAAATTTTATTTTATAAAATTGTTTTGAAAAAAAAAAGGAAAAAAAACTGGCGATCCGCGCGACGTTGCGGGAAGATTAGCGGTGCGCGAGGTTTGAGGAAAACTTAAAGTTTTATTCATAAAAATAACAGAAAACAAACAACCGACGACTCCAACTGTGCGATGAGGGTGGTTTATTCCGATGGAAAAAAAAAGGAAAGTTTTGTTTTAAAAACTTTTTGAGAAAAAAAAAGAACGGGACGATTAGCGGAGCGCGAGGTTTGAGGAAACTTAAAGGTTTATTCATAAAAAAACAGACCGATGACTCAAACAGCGCGAGAGGGTATTCCGAGAAAAAAAAAAGTAAAGTTTTATTTTAAAAAGTTTTTGAGAAAAAAAAAAGGTTAAAAAAAAGGTCCAAAAAAAAAGTCAATGTAAAGAAAAAGTCAATGTAAAAAAAAAGAGAGAAAAAAAAAAAGGGCTCATTAAATGTCGGGTCAAAAAAATTAAATGCAAACCCGGTTTTATACAAGCTAAGCAAGACCTAATGTTTGATACAGGTGTTTTAGATGAGCAGGAAGTTGAGGTTGAAAAGGTAGTTAGTATTGCTAAAGTTACTACTGAAAGTGCTACAACAACAACTGTTGATGAATTGACCCTGGATCAGACTTTAATAGAGATCAAAGCTGCAAAACCCAAAGTTAGAGGGGTTATAATTCAAGAGCCAAGAGAATTTATAACAACAACTACAACAACAACAACAGTTGCATCAAAACCTTCACAGGATAAAGGCAAGGCAAAAATGATTGAGTTTGAAGAACCTTTGAAGATGAAGCCAAAAGATCAGTCCTCTTTGATGAACAAGAAGCTATAAGGCTACAAGCTTAATTTGATGAGGAAGAGAGGATTGCAAGAGAAAAGGAAGAAGCCATTGCTGCCTTAATTGCACAATAGAATGATATTCAGGATAAGGTGGAAACTGACTATGAATTGGCTCAAAGGCTGCAAGCAGATAAACAAGAAGAGTTGACAATTGAAGAAAAGTCTAAGCTGTTTCAACAAATCTTGGAAAAAAGGAGGAAGTACTTTGCATCTAAGAGAGCAGAAGAAAGGAGAAGTAAACCACCTATCAAAGCTCAACTAAGAAGTATCATGACTACTTACCTGAAAACATGGCAGGATGGAAGCCTAAAGATTTGAAAAACAAGTCCTTTGCCAGTGTTCAAGAATTATTTGAGAATGCCATGAAAAGGGTAAATACATTTGTAGACATGGATACAAAATAAGTAGAAGGCAGTGAGATAAGAGAAGAAGAAAGCAGTTCTAAAAGAGCAGGTGATAAGCTAGAATAAGAGCCTACAAAGAAGCAAAAAGTGGATGATGATAAAGAGAGAGAAGATCTTCAACAATGCTTTGAGTTGGTTATAGAAGACGGTGTTACAATTGATGCTATACCCTTAGCTACCAAGCCTGCACCCATTATAAATTTCTAGATTCATAAAAAAGGAAGAAATGACAATTATGATATAATAAGAGCTGATGGAAGTGTCAAGACATACTTATTGTTTAGTCAACTGCTCAAAGAGTTTGACAGAGAAGACTTGGAAAATCTATGGAAGTTGGTTAAAGCAAAGCATGAGAATACAAGGCTAGAAGAAGGATATGAAAGAGTGCTATGGGGAGATCTAAAGATTATGTTTGAAAATCATATAGAAGATCTGATATGAAGGAATTTGCAAGGAAAGAAAGTATTGCTTTGGAGGCTATATGACTCATGTGGAGTACACTTTGTGAGGTTTGAAGATATGCATGTCTATATGCTAGTAGATAAGAGATATTCACTTACACCTACAACAATCACTGATATGCTGAATAAGAAGCTGAAACCTGACTATTGGAATGAAATGTGTTATCAGCTTCTTAAGCTTATGACAAAACAGCTCAAGAAATAGTGAAGTGTTTGAAAGCATCCTCCTGGTGATGGTTAATGGACTCAACAAAATTTAACCCAAAAAAATGAAATCAAGCCCAAGCCAAAAAATAGCCGACCTAAACAATACCCCTTGTTAATAAACCTTCGACATTTATTTTTCCTCCATATCCTGCATAAATAAAAACACAGTAGAAAATCTCTCTGCTCCTCCCTCTCCTGTACATGTCGAACCACACCTCAACCATCAAACCATCACCATCCAACAATTTCTACTTCAACCAAACACTAAATCTTTGATCCTTCAATCATCAAGAACACAAAAATCAAGCATGCAATGGATTTTATTGAAGATCAAGATTTTTATAGATTCAAGGGTTTTTAATCAAAGTAAAGTTAAAACAAGTACATACAATTGAATTGATGAAGATTTGGGTAATTAAAAAGATTTGGTTTATTGATTTGGGTGTGCATGGTATTCGGCTAAGATCAAGGATCAAAGAGGGATTCGCATTTTTGATTTCGATTTTGCTTATATGTGTTATTGTGAGTAATCTAAAACTCTTCTTGTTATTATTTCCATATGATTATACCTTATGTTCCTATGCATGTTATAGAATCCATATGATTGTGTAATAAAAATTGTTTTTGGATGAATTGGAATTGAGATTAAGTTATTAATTAGGAATGGTTTCAATTAAGGGATTAGAAATTGATGAAGATTCTGTAAATAGGGTGTTAGGATCATCAAAAATCGAATTTAGGATAAAGGGTTAGCATATGAGTGCGTTTGGTTGAGTTGATTGTTGTAAATTCGGAATGGAAAAACTGGGCAGATTTTTGGGTCGTCTTGTAACGGTCATAACTTACTCATCCGGATAGCTTTTATTGATTTTATTGAGCCTAAAATTAACTACAAAGACTCTAATTTCTGAAAAATCTAACCCCAACATGATTGGGCAAGTATAAGTCAGTCAAATGATTTTTGCAAGATAAGTGGTCCAATCTGAGTTTTGGGGACAGTTTTTGTGTTGTGTTTGTGAGGTCAAAAACCATATCAAAACATATTTTTAATAGATGGGATTGCTACTGTAGAAAGTCATGATGTATATGATTTTCTAGAATTTTTCTAGATTTTATTGAAAGGTCTAAATGGGTCTGATCAAGTGAAACTTTTAGGTGGTTGCAGCATGTCATTTGCTGGACACTTTGGGTTGTTGGATTTTTGAAAAATAGTTAAACCTGTCAAACATGTTTGAGAAAAATATAGTAGGTCTAGGACACATTGAGGATGTTATCCATAGAGCATGAAAGTCTAATAAGATCGTTTGGTAATTTATTAGTGGTCGTAAAGTGATCATAAAATTCTGCCGAAAACTAGAAATTTAATAAAGGGGGAAAAGGGTGTTTCGTGTTTAGTTAAGTCATGGAAAATATAGTGAAAGTTTTATAACCATAATATACACGTTAGTATCCATCAAGTGAAGGAAAAACTAGGCACTAAGAATTCAAAGGGCGTTAAACGTAATTTGGGATTAAGGAATGTTTTTAGAAGACATTTACGTTCGGGATTTCCACACTTTCCAAAAATAATAAATTTTTGTTTATGAGTCGTAACTTAATCAAAAGTCATATATCTGTTGGGATTTTAGATCTAATTAACAATTAAACATATCACGAGTACGCAGCGAAAAGATCAAATACGTATAGAACTTATAACTAACACGGGATTGAAGATGTGTACCTTTTAGCAAGAAATGTTACACTGCTTTTGGCAATAAATGTTACACCGTCTTCAATATACGCGTGTTATAACACCACGCGAAACCACCAAGGATCAAAAGAATAATCCCTCTAAGTTTACACACATAATACGTTTTTAGCAAACAACGTGTATGCTAGTAGTAGTGTTTAACCAAACGATCTTTACGTCTTTGAATCAATCAAGACACGAACCTCCTTCTTGATGTTTGATCGCAACTCAAAAACCCTAAGGATTTGTTAGTTCGATCGTACGACCCACAAAGAAGAAATCAAAAATCCCTTTAAGGGATGTAGAACCGGTCGAAGTAGGGAGAGAGCACAAGAGGGATTTTTTAGGGTTTAGGGATTACAATTTATGAGCTAATGAAAACCCCCAGACCCCTATTTATATAACTCTTAGCTTAGAGAGCAAGCAAGTAATCCCACCTCCTCTTGGAGGGGTATTCGGCCGACTATAAGGAAAAAGGGGAAAACTAAAACTTTCCTTTTTCTCGGTTTTGCATATTAGTCCTTTAACTATTAACGACTAATATTTATTCTTGTTAAAATTTTAACGATTGTTTGTTAAACACTAATTAATATATTTCATTAATATAGTAAAGCGTTGTTCTACATATTAACGTGTGCGTCCCTTTAGGCTCGAATAAATTCCGGACATATATAATTTATATTTATTCATATTTCAACAGCTCCCACTTGGACATGTATAAATTATATAATAACATTGGTAAGCGTCTAGCAAAACGCCAATGCTCCCAAAAACATCTGAGTGTGGTTTCATAAAGACACGGACAAATGATTTATGAATTTACAATCCCTTTGTTTTCGATACTGTGTTAAAAATAGATATGGATCAATGTCATTCCATTATTTAACGATTATGTTTCTCATATATGTAACTAATCAAAATTATTGAAAATCAATGAGACATATCAACATGAGTTTTTGGGTATGGCCATACACACATCTGATTAATTCTACGATGGGCCTAGTGGTATCATTCTTCAACTATTGAAGGAACAAATTCTATATTGACTACAAGTGTCAAGTCATCATGTTTTAAAATCACTCCTGAAAAACTATTTTGTTTTTAGGTGGGAAGTAAAAATAGTACCCATTGTTTCCTTTAGGTATCCTATAAAGATACACTTAACTGATCTTTGTTGGAGTTTGTCAGGCGTATCCCGCTTTATAAGTGCCTCACATCCCTAGATCTTTAAGTAAGACAGATTAGGAACTTTTCCATACCATAATTCATATAGAGTCTTATCAACCTTCTTGGTTGGAACCATATTGAGAATGCGTGTTGCAGACTCTAGAGCATAATCCCAAAAGGATAACGGTAGAGTGGTAAGATTCATCATTGATCAAACCATGTCTAACAAAGTACGATTTCTCCTTTCCAAAACGCCATTGTGTTGTGGTGTGTATGGAGGAGTAAGCTGTTGGACAATTCCACAAGCTTTAAGATAATCTTTAAACTCTTGGCTTATGTATTCGCCACCCCGATCTGATCGAAGAGCCTTGATTGTCTTACTGGGTTGATTTTCTACTTCATTTTTAAACACTTTGAATGTTTCAAAGACCTTATGTTTAAGAAGATAAACATAACCATAACGACTATAATCATCCGTGAATGTAATAAAGTAGCTAGCACCTTGTCTTGACACATGTCTAAGTGGACCACACACATCAGTATGTATTATTCTAAGAAGATCAGTCTCCCTTTCGGGACGATGTGGAAACGGTTTCCTTGTCATCTTGCCCGATAAACAAGATACACATTGATCAAATGACTCATCATCTGTTGATTTTAAAAGCCCTTCTTGTTGCAGCTTTTCAATACGTTTCTTACTTATATGAGCAAGATGGCAGTGCCAAAGATAAGTAGAGTCCAAATTATGTTTGGCCCTTTTAGTGCTAACATTATAAATAGAATTAACATTTGGTACAAGATCATGCATATCAATTTCATAAATACCATTACTAGGAATAGCATTAAAATAAAACACATTGTTCTTAGAAGCTGAAATTCCAAAATCCGTAAAACACTGGACAAATCTATTTTCTACCAAACGGTGAACTGAAACAACACCTCTAGTTATAGAAGGTGCATAATGACAATTGTCTAAACAAATCACAATGCCATTAGGCAAAACTAAGTCATAACTTCCAATAGCTTCTACTTGTGCACGAACACCATTGCCCACGTACAAATAGAGTGCTCCTTGTTTCAGTTTCCCTGCTTCTCTAAATTCTTGTTTTGTAATACAAATGTAAGTACCACAACCAGTGTCATACACCTAGGATTTATTAAGGAAAGCAAATAATTCTATTATGAAGATACCTGAATAACTGGCAGATCTAACTTGCTTCTTTTTCTTCAACAACTTAGCAAGATAAATAGGACAGTTCCTCTTCTAATGACCCACCTCCTTGCAGTGGTGGCAAGTGTTATCCTTAGTTGGGTGCTCTTTAGCAAAAGGCTTAGGGTTTTCAGGTTTAGGGATATAAACTTGTTTATCATTTCACTTGCCATTAGTTTTACCCTTGCCTTTAGCTTTAAGCGATTTCTTTTTAGCCTTTTGGATTTTACCACCTTTAATCATTATTACTTGTGGTGTTTCAGCCTTTTAGGTAAACCCTTTTCATACTCAATGAGCATAACATGTAGTTCACTAATCGTCTACCTCATGTTATGCATATTGTAATTTCTCACAAATCTCACAAAATCTTTAGTAAGGCTATTTAATATAAGACCAACTATAAGATCTTGTGGTAGCATATAGCCAAGACGTTCCAGTTGATCTACATATCCTTTCATCTGTATGACATATGCAGCAACTGGTTTACCCTCCTCTTATTTGCAAGCATGGAAAGTTTGGATTAGGTTAAACCTTTCCATTCTAGCTTGTTTTTCAAACATAGCTTTAAGCTCTTTTATCATGCCATATGGTGAGAAGTTTTCAAACTGTCTATGAAGCTCAGGAGTCATACTACCAAGTATTAGACAAGCAACCTCATTATATGCATCATAAACTGCATTCCATTGTGACAACACTTGTGCCTCAAAATTTGCAGCAGGAGCCGCGGGTAGGGATGGCAACGGGTTGGGTTCGGGGCGGGTTTTAGTGTACCCGTACCCGCACCTGTTTATAATATCCACATCCGTACCCGCCCCATTACCCGTTGGGTACCCGGTTAATATTATCCATTGGTTTTTCGGGTTTCCCCACGGGTATCGGGTATTCCCAATTGAATATTTTTATAGAAAAATGACAGCTATCAAGATTAAGTCACACTAAAATTCATGGAAAAATAAAGCAAAACACCCTTATATATTCAAATTTTTTAAAAGTTAAAGAAAACAAATACCGTATTAGACGATTTAGCGCTTTCGAATAATTTATGTAACATTCACATGTGTTAAATAATAGAAATAGTTATATAAAAAATACAATGGAAGAAATTATATGTAATAATATATATACTTTAATTAATTATAATAACAATAAATCGGGTACGAATTCGGGTAAACGGATATGGGTACGGGTACGGGTAATCAGGGCGGGTATTATCAAAACCCGTCACCGAACCCGTACCGGCTAAATTCTTTTATCAATACCCGTATCCGCATCCAAACCCGCCAACCCGCCCCCGAACCCGACCCAACCGGTTCGGGTTTCGGTTTTCCCCATCGGTTTTGGGTGCTTTTGCCATCCCTAGCCGCAGGTAATGGCTGTTTAATGATATACATTTTTTTTCAATTCTCAAGACTAACTTAAGTTGTCAAAACCAGCCATTGAAATTATTTCCAGAAAGTTTTTCTCTTTCAAACATCGACCTGAAAGCCAAATGGTTTATGTTTTGAACAGGTTGTGCCATCTACAAAACCATAGTTAAAGTTCAAGAATTAGTATTTTCGATAAAACTTCTTGAAGAAAATTAACTACCCATGTTTAATCAAATAAACAATTAATTTTCTAAAGACTAGGATCCTACTTGACGTACCACCACCACATCAGTTGATATGCTAGTGATGGTGTACTCAAAAGGTAATTGACGATCAATAATTACCACCGGTACAATTCCTAGAACCATATGGGACTTACTTTATTACAATAATATTCTAGTAAGCATGTTTTATCCCATCTATGCCTCGATTTAAGGTCTCACCAATAAACCGATTAAGTCGTCCAATCAAAAACTGTGATTATGTAACACTAATGTCTCACAAAAAAAGAGTTTTATAATCACCTTTTGTTGATCCCCTTCATGGATCTTGAATTTCCTTAGCTGTGTAAGGTGTATGTTGTGCAGATATAATTCATACACAACTTATGATAGGAAACTCTTTGTTTGTTATTACTAAGATTATGCGGAATCTAATCTTTAATATAAGTAAGAATTCTTCAAAGGAAACAGTAATTCTTTATGAACATACAGAGTAACTAACAAAAGCTTGATATATTAATATCGAATACTCTAACTTGATTAGGTTACCAAAACCTAGAAGCTAATAAACAACTCTATGAATGAATGTTTTTTTTGATACATTTGAACTCTATGCATGGGAAAGTCATTTTTTACAACAAGGTACTTCATAGTCGATATTTTTTCAATATATTACATAAATCTAGAATATTCTTAAAGTCTATTTCTATAAATAAAAATCCTTATCAACTAAGTAATCTGATCTTTTTATGCCAATCTTTTATCTTCCTAAGCAGTCTTTATCCTTTCAGCAGTTGTAACCTTTCAGCAGTTGTAACTTTGTACCAGCAGTATTAACTTAGTAAGTAGTAACTTATACACCAGCTCTGCATTGTACTGTGTAATAAGTCAAGTAGGCAATACCAACTACTTAGAATATTTTCTTCAATCTTCACCAGCAGTACTAACTTTACTCTAGCAATACTAACATATACTAGCAGTATTAATATATACTAGAAGTACTAAGTTACACTAGCTACACTAGCAGTAGTAACTATGAACTAGCAGTACTAACTACTTAGCATATTTTTCATTATCTTTGTGCTAGCAGTAGTAACACACACATGAGCAGCAGTAACTCAAAGATCATCAATAAGTCTTTTAATCCCAAATATCCTCCCCTAAACTTGATATTTATCTTCAAAATTATCAAGTTGCTTCCAAACACTTCATTGATTCTTAAGTTACTTTATGATAAGCTTAAGAAGCTGATAACACATTTCATTTCAATGATCAGCTTGCAGCTTCTTATTCAGCATATCTGTGATTGTAGCAGGTGTAAGGGGATATCTTTTCTCTACCAACATAAAGACATGCAGATTTTGAAACCTCATAAAGTGTACTCCATAGGAATCAAATAGCTTCCAAACTAATACTTTGTTTTCATGTAGATTCCTCCATACTGCATCTTCTACATGATGTTTAAACATTGTCTTTAGATCACCCCATAACACTCTCTCATACCCTTCTCTGGCCTTGTATACCTATGCTTAGCTTTAACCAATTTACACAAAGTTTCCAAATCTTCCTTGTTAAAGCTTCTAAGCATCTAAATAAAGGCTGGGTACCTCTTTAAACTTCCATCAACTCTTATAATTTGATAGTAGCTGATCTTTCCTTTTTTTAACAATCTTCCAGTCAACAATGCTTAGAGGCTTAGTAGCTAAAGGTATAGCATCAACTGCTACTTCCTCTTCATCAGGAACAATTTTCATAAGCTCTTTTATCTTAGCTACTTCCTAATCATCATCCACCTTCTGCTTCTTTGCATTCTCTTATTCTAGCTCATCTCCTGATCTTTTTGAACTACTTTCTTCTCTTGTCTCATTGCCTTCTGCTCTTACTTCACTACCTTCAACCAACTTTGTTCTGAAGTCAACAAAGGTGTTCACCCTTTTGAAAGCTTTGTTAAACAATTCTTGAATATTTGCAAAGGACTTGCTCTTCATGTCTTTAGGCTTTCATCCTACCATATTCTTCAGGTAAGTACACATAATACTCCTTTGTTGAGCTCTTGTAGGTGGCATGTTCCTCTTTTCTTCTGCTCTTTTTGCAGCAAAGTATTTCTTTCTTGCTTCTAAGAGTTGTACAAAAAACTTTGAATTCTCTTTAATACCCAACTCTTTTTGTTCTTCTACTTGCATTTGTTAAGCCCTTTGATAATCAGCATCAATCTTTGCTTGAATATCATTCCATTCTTTAATCAAGGCTATATTGGCTTCATCTTTTTCCCTTGCAAGCCTTACTTCCTCATCAAATTCAGCTTGTAATCTTATAGCTTCTTGTTCATCAAAGCTGATTTAATCTTTCTTTTTCATCTTTAAAGGTTCTTCAACCATTATACCTTTACCCTTGTCCTTTGAAGTAATTGTTGTTGTTGTTATGTTCACTTGGCTCTTGAGAAAAATTCCTTTAGTAATTGTTGTTGTAGCAGTAGTAACCTTAGGTTTTACACTTTTCAATTCTGCCAGTGCTTGAGCCAAAGTTATTTCATCTTCAGTTATTGTAGCAGCACTAACTGTTATAGCAATGCTAGCAGTATTAACTTTACCAACAACACTAACTTCTTTAACAAGAACTTCTTTTTCAACAAATACCTCATCACCATGTAAATCATTTAAATCAAACATTTCAGCATCATAAACATTCTCTAGAGTGATGTCTTCATCTGTATCAATATCATGAATTTTCCTCCCATGTTTGGATGCATCCTCCTAATCACCCAAACTAGCTTCATCAGAGGAAACTATTCTTGCAGATCTACCAACCTTGTATAATCTTTTGAGCTTATGAGTTTTTGACCCTCCTTTCTTCTCTAACTTCTTGACTCTCAGTTTCAAACTTACAATCTCCTGAGCTTGAGCAGTCTTTATGTTCTCCAGGTCAAGCACTCTTTGTTGCAATTTGGTACAAAAATCCATCAATTCCTTAAGTTGCATACTAGGCTCCTCATTGACAGCCTCATCTGATACATTTGTAGGATCACTAGGCTGAGGTACCTCAGTGTCCTTTCTCTTTGACCTCCTAGATTTTTGTTTCCTTTGAGGTTGAGATGATGAAGGTTGAGTAATGATGGGTGTGTGATGGGGATCAGTTGGCATTGCTGAACCTTCACCCATTTCTTCTTGAGCTTGAACCACCATTGTTAGAAATAATGGTGTTACTCTACCAAAAAGTCTTTTCCTTGCCTTCTCATGTTAGCAAAAATCTTCTTTGTGTGAGAGGGTGTAACATAAATCCTCTTATGACTTGACATCCCCTCCAATTGATTATCCAAAAGACTTGCATAAACCTTGGATACATCAAGAATTTATCAGCATTATCCAAGTTCTTCACCATGCTTTCAAAAATATACTTGGAAAAGTTGAACTTTTGGTTTGTGGCTAAACAGATAATTGCAGAAGCCATAGTGCTACTAAATTCATTCCATGCAGTAGTCTTAGCACTTAGGCATTGCAAAATAGTATGAATAAGAAATTTCCATTGAGGGGAAAAGAATGCCTTATAGAAAGTTAGCTTCTGTGAAAGTTTTTCATACCCCATTCTTGTAAGTTCTTCAAAAATGGTAGCATTTGGCAAGCAATTCATACCTTCCTCATCATCCAATTAAAGGTCTCTTCTAACAGATGCTTCAGTAACAACTATCTTCTTCCCATCTACTAGGGCTTGTAACTATTGTTCCCCATTAACCATTTTCACCTTGATAGTAGCCCAAAATTGTTCAATACACAAAGTATATATAGTGGGATGAACGGTTAAAGCATACTTTATGGTGTATGTATTCAAAAAATCAACAATTTGTTCAAACCCCTCAATTTCAGCGGGTTTAGCCAAAAACGCGACTAAATTATGAGTATCAGCAAACTATAGGGTCGTCATTGTGTTGGGTTTTGATGATGAATGATGAAATTGAGTTAGGGTTTGTGATTAGAGAGTATATAATTAAATAAAATTGATTAAATGAGTGAATAAAACCCTTAATCAAAGTATTTATGAAACTACCCTCAACAACAGCAGTAGTAAGTTTATGCCTAGTAGCATTAACTTTTAACAGCAGTAGTAAGTTTATGCCTAACAGCATTAACTTTCAATAGCAGTAGTAAGTTTATGCCTAGCAGCATTAACTTTCCCCAACAGTAGTAAGTTTATGCCTAGCAGCATTAACTTTCAATTCAATTCTAATCATATTTTCCATCATCAAATTCACATTTTAGCTCACAAAAACTCTCTGTCTGTTTTTGATTTCTCTTAATTCTTTTTACTCACAATTCTCTCTTTCTGTTTTTAAACAACTCTCTTTCTGTTTTTATTCTCACCACTTCTCTCAATTCTTTTTCTCACCAAATCACTCTATCTGTTTTTATCTCACACAGCTCTCTTTCTGTTTTTCAACTCACAAATTCTCTCAATTCTTTTACTCACCAAATCACTCTGTCTGTTTTTATCACACATCTCTCTTTCTGTTTTTATTCTCACCATTTTCATAATCAAGACTTTAAAGATTGAGCATTCCAATACTAGCAATCAAATATTGAAATCTACTTACATCAAATGCTTTTGTAAGCAAATCTGCAACATTCTTGTCAGTATGAATCTTGATCATTTGAATTAGCTTCTTTTCATTGGAATCTCTGATAAAGTGATGTCTAATCTCAATGTGCTTTGTTTTTTAATGAAAAACAGGGTTCTTAACTATGCATATAGTACTCTCATTATCAATATAGATCTTTGTATGCATAAAGTTATACCCATAATCAAGCAATTGATTTTGAATCCAAAGCACTTGGCCACAACAACTTGAAGCAGCTACATATTCAGCCTCTGTTGTGGAATTAGCAACCACAGTCTGCTTCTTGCACTGCTATGAAATCAATCTACACCTAAGGAATTGGCAATCTTTTGTTGTGGACTTCTTATTCAAGCTTGGTCCAGCATAATCACTATCAGTGTATGCTACCAAATCAAAAGGTGAATCTTTTGGATACCAAAGGCCCAATTTAGGTTGACCTTTTAAGTACCTAAAAATTCTTTTCACAGCATGAAGATGTGACACTTTTGAGTTGACTTGGTATATTGCACAGGCACATACTGCAAACATAATATCAGGTCTTGAAGAAGTAAGATACATTAATGAACCAATCATTGATGTATATAAATGAACATCCACTTCTTCACCATCTTCATCCTTGAGCAAAAGGCTTTTGAGTTTCCATAGGTATGCTTACTGTCTTGACATCAGTAAAACCAAATTTCTTCAAAATATCAGTCACATACTTGTCTTAACTGATAAAAATTCCATCCTTCTTTTTCTTTACTTGAAGTCCTAAGAAGAATGTGAGTTCACCCATAGAACTCATTTGAAACTTCTTATGCATCATCTTCTCAAACTCAGTGTATAATGACTTCTTTGTAGAGCTAAATATGATATTATCTACATACACTTGAACTAACAAAATATCACATTTGTCCCTTCTAATAAACAAAGTCTTGTCTATCTTTCCTCTCTGAAACCCATTGTCTAACAAATAAGTTGACAAGGTTTTATACCAAGCTCTAGGAGCTTGATGCAATCCATAAAGTGCTTTTTCTACTTTGTATACTCTGTCATGGAAGTATGGATCTTCAAATCTTGGTGGTTGACAAACATAAACTTCCTCTTCAATCTTACCATAAAGAAAAGCACTCTTGACATCCATCTGGTACACCACAAAGTCTTTAAATGAGGCATAGGCTAAGAATAGCCTAATTGCTTCAATTCTAGCAACAAGGGCAAAGACTTCATCATAGTTAATCTCTTCTTCTTGTGTGTACCCTCGAGCAACCAACCTTGCTTTATTTTTAATCACAATTCCTATTTCATCCTTTTTATTCCTGTAAACCCATTTAGTGCTAATAGCCCTTTTGCCATTTGGTAAATCTACCATGGTCCAAACCTTTTGTAATTTGAATTGTAGAAGCTCATCCTGCATAGCTTCTATCTAACTTGGATCCTTTAATGCATGAATTACCTTTTTGGGTTCTTCTTGTGATAAAAAGCAAGCAAACAAGCAATTCTGAATGTCTTTATGATTTGTTCTTTGCTGAACTGAACTAAACAAACCATGTTCTTCCAAATTCTTTGTCATTCTTCTTGTTTGAGGTGCTAAATTCAAGTCTCCAATAATTTGTTCAACTAGATGATCTTTGTGTATTCTTGTAGTTGGAATAGGACTGACAGGCATAAATGTATTCAAATTGTTCATGTCAGCCTTTGCACCAACATCTTCATCATCATCTAAATAGACAATATATTCCAATTCAGGCATATTTAGATCATCTAGAAGTTCAATGCTTGATTTTGCACCAACAACATTAACTTCATTTGTGCTAGCAGCATTAACATTGTTAGTGTTTTTAACATTATCCTTTTTCTCTTGATCATTACTTGAATCACCATCTTCTTTTCTTGGTTCTTCAGTAACCTTCTTTTCATTATCTCCTGAAGGTTTGAATCCAACATCAAGAGAACTCTTTGAACTTTGAGAGAATAGTGGATCAGTAGGCTACAATGGTAGCAAAATGTAATCTTTGCCAGGTACTGTCTCTATTTTAACTGCATCATTACATGCTTTTGTACCTGCATTACCATTAGACTGGTTTCCTGCAACAACTGGCTTATAATTCATTGACTTTGTTAGTGCATCAATATCAAAAAGCCAATTTGGTCTACATCCTGCAATATTTGGTGTATTTTCACTAAATTGAACATGTATGTTCTCTTCAACTATCCTAGTTCTACTGTTGAATACTTTAAATTCTTTACTATTGATTGAGTACCCAACAAAGAATTCTTCATCAGCCTTACCATCAAACTTTCCTAAGTGATCTATGGTATTGAGAATTGTAACAGGACACCCAAATGGTCTCATAAAGCCTAAAGCTGGTTTTCTACCAAGAAAAAGTTCATAAGGGGTCTTGTTATGAGGCTTAGTTACTAATACTCTATTTTGCACATAGCAAGCAGTATTAACTGCTTTAGCCCAAAAAGTAGTAGGTAGCTTAGAATCAGCTAGCATTGTCCTAGCAGCCTCAATCAGTATTCTATTTTCCTCTCAGCTACTCCATTTCATTAAAGAGTTCTAGCTACACTAAATTCTCTCTTAATACTTTTTCTCTCATAAAACTGATTCATCTCCTTATTCTTGAACTCAGTTCTATTGTCACACCTAATTACCTTAACCCTTTGATCTATTAGATTTTCTACTCCAGTTATAAAGGACTTAAGAATGCCACTAGTCTCATCCTTAGTAGCTAGAAAGAAAACGTAATCATCTGTGACAACTAGGCAATACATCTTTTTCATTAAGCTTTTTACAAATGTTAGACCAAACAAATCCATGTGCAACATATGTAAAGGTTGGCTGATTGAACTTACTATTTTGGAGTTACTAGAAGCTCTATGTTGCTTTCCCTTTAGACAAGCAACACAGGTTTGATCATTTTCAAAAAGATTTGAAGGTAAACCTCTTACAAGATTTCCTTTAACCAGTTTATTCGTAGTTTTGAAATTTATGTGTCCAAGTCTCCTATGCCAAAGTTTAGATTCATCAGATGTGGCTTTTGCAAAGAGACAAGTTAGACCTCCTTTAGGAACAATATTCTTTAAATCAACACTATACATATTGTTCTTTCTAGGAACTTTAAGTAAAACGTGACTTTCATCAGTTAACTTAAAGTTTGGAGATAAAACAATACATTCAGTGTCATTAAAGAGAACACTATTCTTTTTCTCACAAATTTGTGAGACACTAAAAAGGTTAAACTATAATTCTCTTACAAAATACACTTTCTTAAAATCTAAATTACCAGTTTTGATTATACCTTTGCCTATGATTTTCCCTCCTTTGGGGTTACCTCCAAAGGCAACATATCCTCCATCAATTTCTTCAAAGTCAGTAAGATAGGACATGTTCCATGTCATGTGCCTTGAGCATCCACTATCAATCATTCCTTTCTCCTCCAAATCTTGCTGTGGATTGCCCTACACATAAGGTAAGAAAATTAGTCTCTTTTGGGGACCCAAGCCATCACTGACTTGGATCTTCCGTGTGCATCAATATAATCAAACCTTTTTAGAATGGTTGATGCACTGTTATGCTTAGAAACATGGTCTATTACTTTAGTCTTTGGTTTCCAAACCCAACAAGCTGAGGCCTTAACAGTATTAACCTGGTTTCCCTTAACAGCATTAAGTACTGCTTTTGGCCTAGCAGCATTAACTACTGCTTTTGGCCTAACAGTATTAACATTCTTACCACTAACAGTATTAACCCTCTTATTAAAATTATTGTTTTTAGTTGTTGTTTTGTTGTTAATGAGCCTTCTAATAGTTGAAAGTTCTTTATTAAAAACATTTGTCATTGGTCTTGCACTATTTACTATTGTTCTGGGTTGAACAGTATTAACTGGTCTAGCAGTAGTAAGTGATACTAGGCCAGACTTCATTAATGTTGCTTTTGGAACCATGTTCCTTTTAGGACTGGGGTGAGTCATTCTAGAAAAATTCTAGTGATTCACCCTTTGAGTATAGTTCCACACTGGTTTTATCATCTTTTTATTATTAAACTGTCTTTGATGGTTATCACAATCATACTGTAGATGATCAAAACTTCCACATACATAGCAAGCTTTGTTAATCATCTCAAAATTACTTTCAAATATTTGAGACATCATATTATTCTAGTTTCTTTGATTTCCTCTAGGAGCATGAGTGTTTTGTTTAATTCTCTATAATCAATGCACATCCTAAAAGAACCATCCTTTTTCTTAACGAACAATACCGGCGCTCCCCAAGTGCATATGACTTGGTCGAAATGAAACCTTGTTTCCTTATGAGTTTCCTTGAGTTGTCCCGACAACTCCTCCAATTCAGAAGGTGCTAAATGATAAGTAGACTTTGCTACCGACGCTGCTTCGGGGATTAACTCAATCCGAAACTCAATTTCCTAAATAGGCGGTAATCCAGATAGATCATCCGGGAATACCTCAGAAAAATCTCTTACCACAACAATCTCTTCTTGTTTCTTATCACTAGCCTTAGCACTCATCAACAATCTCGCTTTCTCTTCGGTCTTTCTCTCCATACACACTAGCACCTGCCAACCGGTAGGTATCCTTACTACCTTCTCATGACAAATTATTTCAGCCTTATAGTTAGACAACCAGTCCATACCTATAATCACGTCAAAATTCCCATGTCCAAAAGGTATCAAATCGATGTCAAAGACATGACCCTTGATTTCTAGTTTATAACCCTTAATAACCTTATCAATCTCTACTAGCTGACCTAAGTCGTTGGGCTCTAAGCCTAACAGAGGTATAAAAGTAGTAGAAACAAAACTATAGTCGGCATCAGAGTCAAATAAGGTAGTGGCAAAATGATTGTTCAAAGTAAACGTACCCGTCACAATGTTCGGATCCTGGCGAGCTTCCTCTGCTCCCAACATGAATGCCCTACCCCTAGCCTGGTTCCCTTGGTTTCCATAACCCTGACCCTCGTTATTAGCAGCAACTTGATTTGGATGATTTTCTTCTGGGCCTCGTGCCCTATTCAATCTAGGACAAGCTGACCTGACATGGTCGGTACTCCCATACTCATAACATGCCCTAACATTTAGATTTATAGCATTGACAGGATTCACATTCCTCGGCACACCTCTACAATCCCTTGCCAAATGTCCCGGGCGGTTACAGTTAAAACATGTGCAACAAGGTCCACCGGGTACATGGTAGGAGTTGCAGGTGGTACACTTGGGCTAAGTACTTGTATTCTCTCTTCCTACAGGGTTTATAGTGGTAGCAAAAACATTCCCAGTCCTAGTCCTCTTATTATCATCC
Source organism: Tanacetum coccineum (assembly GCA_026074375.1). Classification (NCBI taxonomy): domain Eukaryota; kingdom Viridiplantae; phylum Streptophyta; class Magnoliopsida; order Asterales; family Asteraceae; genus Tanacetum; species Tanacetum coccineum. The sequence goes on from BQNB010024703.1 coordinate 54,471, forward strand.
CTTCCACTCCTATCCTTACTAGGTTCCCCTACATTTCCTCTTTTCTCAACCTTCTTAATTGATCCATTTCTCACAGCCTCATCAGTCAGTGCACCAGAAATCTGCACTGCCTTCTGCATAGTCTTTGGCTCTGTTGCTGCCACCATCCCACGGATTTGTGGAGCAAGGCCATACACATACCTCTCAATCATCCTACTCTTAGGAGTTACCAAATGTGGAACTAACCTAGCCAACTCATGAAACCTATCAGTATACGCAGCATGGCCAGCCCTGACCATGGCGTGATTCCACAACTCAGATTCCAACTTTTGCATCTCATGACTAGGACAAAACTCTTGTATCATCATAAACTTAAAGTCATTCCATGACATACTAACAGCAACTTCTCGGCTTAGCGTGCGGATCTGAGAGTTCCACCACGTTAAAGCCTTACCCACAAATGAACCAGTAGTGTATTTCACTTTTTGGTCAATACTACAACCACTCATATCATGCACAGATTCCATTTTCTCAATCCAACGAGTAAGAACTACAACACCTCCCTTACCATCATATTCCTTAGGGTTACAAGCTAAGAACTCCTTATATGAACAACCTACCCGGTTTCCATTTACTAACACATTCCCTACGTTTTCCTGAACGTTCTCATTAACCACATTACCATTTTGATTTCCCAGAATTTCCCCTCGTACTACGTCGCTGAGCCAACATGGCGGGTAAGAGGTTCTGCAATTGTTAGGCAATGATCGTTGAGAAGTCAGGTGCACCCCCATTGGCTCTCTCTACATTCCCATTGACTCCCTCTACACCCCCATTAGCTCCCATACCCTGGTCATTTCCTTGACCATTCAATTCATCAACACGCTCATCATTACCTTCCCTAGGTCTTCTACCCCTTCCACCACTACCAACCCGTTCCCCCTCCTAGTGATTCGGCAGCAGGCCGACCAGCATTTCGGGACCTCAACCTTGGCGGCATTATCTATACGAGAGAGAACATGAGCAATGTTAGGTAAGTGGGAAGACTAATATATATATATATATAATATCTTACTATATATACCGATATATACATAACACCACCCTACTTTGTCAACATCGATTTGTGTGAACCACAATACCAAGTATGAGTGAGTTGTGATACGCTTATAATTACGTTGGCCACCGTACTTATATTCGCATCATTTCCCATTCATATTCAATATTGAGCCCACCCATTTCAATGACTGACATAACTAAGGCACCAAACCATGAACACACAAAGGCACACAAAAGCGGAACACCGCGCACATAGATCCTATACGCGACTAAACGACGGATCTTAGGTTATAGTCTAGGCCAATCCACCTAGTTCTCTATAACCTTGGCTCTATTACCAATCTGTCACACCCTGACAATGGCAGAAACTCGGGAATGCAACATAATGATCAATCATAACACAAGGTATAAAATAGAGAAAACTACATTGAATAAACTCCAAGTGCTATGAAGACCATCAACCTTGAACAAACTCAAGTGATGTCCCAAATCGCAACTAAAATCCACAATCTCTTACAATTATTCCAACGCCCTCACAGGGGACCAAAATCCTAACTTATTCCATAACATCTAAAACTAGAATCAAAATAACACAACTTAATTTAAGAAACTTTGTTTGATAATACTAAAGATTATGCGGAATCTAATCTTTAATATAAGAAGAATTCTTCAGTAACACAAAACAATATAGTTTCAACAATAAAAGCTCCAATATTATTATTACAAATAATATGAATACTCTCCTAGTATTAGGGTTACAAAACCTTGAAGCTATGAATTATACGACTAAGATACCAAAACAAAAGATTTCTAGATATCAAACTCTATGTCCTAGGACCTCTTTTTTTACACCAAGGAGTCATAGTCGATTTACAATATATTACAAAAACTTAGATTATTCTCAAAGATCTATTCTATAAATAACAATCCTTATCTCATAAGTAATCTTGATCTTTAAGTAATCTTCATCTTTTAGCAGTTGTAACTTTGTACCAGCAGCATTAACTCTTAACAAGCAGTAGTAACTTATACACCAGCAGCATTAACTGTGTATAAGCAGTAGTAACTACTTAGAATATTTTCTTCAATCTTCACCAGCAGTACTAACTTTACTCTAGCAGTACTAATATATACTAGCAGTAGTAACTAGCAGTACTAATATACACTAACAGTACTAAGTTACACTAGCAGTACTAAGTTACACTAGCAGTAGTAACTATGAACTAGCAGTACTAACTACTTAGCATATTTTTCATTAGAGTTTATGAACAGCACTAAGTTTTACTTGGCAGGAGTAACACAAACCTTAGCAGCAGTAACTCCAAGATCATCAAGAAGTCTTTTAATCGCAACAATCCTCCCCTAAACTTGATATTCTGCTTCAAAATCTTAAGTTTCTTTATTGAAAGCTTCATTAATTACCAGGAGGATGCTTCCAAACACTTCATTGATTCTTTAGTTGTTTTGTGATAAGCCTAAGAAGCTAATAACACATTTCATTCGAATGATCAGCTTGCAGCTTCCTATTTAGCATATTTGTAATTGTAGCAGGTGTAAGGGGATATCTCTTTTCTACCAGCATATGAATGTGCACATTTTACTTCCTCAATGAATGTACTCCACATGTATCATATAGCTTCTAATCCAATACTTTGTAATCCTGTTGATTCCTCCATATTTGATCTTCAACATGTGGATCAAACATTGTCTTTAGATCACCCTATAGCACTCTCTTATAGCCCTCCTCTCACCTTGTTGACCCATGCTTAGCTTTTACCAATTTCCATAGGGTTTCCAAATCTTCCCTGTTAAAGCTTTTGAGCATATGACTGACGACTAAGTACATCTTTGAACTTCCATCAGCCTTGATTATCTGGTAATAGGTTTTCTACCCTTCTTTATGGATCTTGTAGTCAACAATTCTTAGAGGCTTAGTTGCCAAAGGAATAGCATCAATTGCTACTTCCTCTTGATTAAAATAACTCCTTAGATCGTTTATAGCTTGAGAATGATTAGTTCTCATCTAGGATCATGAATAACAATGATTAATAAATTTGCACAGCGGAATTATAACACAGAATCAAAGTTACTTTAACAAGGTTTTTCATCATTATCTTCTCTACAATGACTACTACAAGCCCCAATTCTAGATGATCAATTCTAGAACGTGTTATCTAAACTATAACAAGGAATCAAAGATCCTTGAGGCTGAAACACACCACTTAGAGGACTTGACGCCTAGACACACACACACACACTTTTCTGTGTTTTACATCTTGACCCACAAAAAACTATACGACCTATATCTCTTTATATACTAGAGATATTAGGTTTACAAAGGATAAGTATTAGGAAACAACTAAATCTTCCTAACTTTTACAATTATCTTCTAGGAAATCTTCTGTAATCTTCCATCTTTTGAAGAATTCCTCCTTTGTCTTTTAAGTCCTTCATCTTTCATATGTTTTGTCTTATCAACTCAAATATAATTCCCAACAATCTTCCCCTAGTTGATAATGACAAAACCAAAATAAGCACGAACTTCCCCTGAAGCTAATATATATATGAAAGAATAAGGATCATTCCACCAAGGATCTGTAAGTTGCACATCTTCTTTGTAAATCTTCTTCCCCTTTTTGTCATAATCAAATAGGGGACTAAAGTATGCAACTTTGATTTCGACAACCACAAACCACTATCACACTTCTAATCCAGCCTTCCAACAACTCAAATTACCCTCCATGACGCGCCTTAAGATAAATGAACTTGAGCAGTAGAAACTTAAACTAGCAGTAGTAATAATGACTTACAGTAGTAAAAACCTTCACCTCATGTGGTGCATGTAAATGGCTAAACATTTTAACAATAAGGTTCCCCTGAAACCCATATGTTAACCATTTCTTGAATCTTTAATTCTGTAGGCTCTATGTAATGATTACTGATGAAGAAAACTAAGTATAACGAACTTGATACTGAAGTAGAATGACCCAAACTTGTGTCTTATATCTTGTACTATCCATGTGACGTTAAACTTATAAATAAATCAGTGAAATATAAGTAGACCGCAATCTCTTGACAAAAATCCTCATCTTCTATGAGACACATAACCAAAGTGATAGCAAATGTGAGCATTGAGCACCATAAGTTTGTAAATCACACACCTTTGCTAGATTTTGACAAGTCTTCATCACATCGTTTCTAAGCACGAACAAGTTATCTCTAAATGTTGTGAGCCGTTTAAGATATGATCAGAACATGTACCCGTAAAATTCCACTTTAACTTCAAATAAGTGATAAATAATCATCTTCGTAATCAATTCTTTCAATAAATACGAGCCTTTAAACTTTAAAGAACATGTAAAATCATAAACTGTTCCAAACAGTAGAAACCAAAAACAAACTTAATTTTTACTGTTCTGTCTGACATCCTTTTGTATGTGTTATCCGATATCTGTCAACGCTATCAGTTGAAACTTCTATCCTGAGCAGTATTAACTTTTTACTACTGTTCCCTTTAAACACAAATCCAACAGTAGTAACTAACAAATAATAGTATTAATAATCACAAACATTTGCTTCCTGTTATCATAACCCATTCAAATTTGGATTCAGAAACCATAAACCAAACGAATTTAACTCATTCACAACCCATGTCACATTTATGGATACCACAAGCCTAAAGCAAACTTTTATATAGTGTATTTGTGATATAATATGCCAGCAAACCCTACATTGACTCATATCCATCCCTAACATCATCATACGCAGCCATAAAATATATTGGCAGTAGTAACTGCTTTCAACCATAGCAGTACAAACTTTCCTTCTTACTATTGTTCTTTAAAAATCAACGTTGACATCATTAATATTAGAAGGAGTAATACCTTGGCAGCAGCAATGAGTATTTGAACGAGCAGTATAAAGTACGTAGTAGCAGTACTAACATAAACATGCATCAGCACAAAAGTCAATCGAGCAGTAGTAATGTTACCATGGCAGTATTAAGTACAAATGAGCAGCACTAACAAGTATGAATCAAGTCTTCATCACTTTTGATATTCGTGTATTGTGTGAACGACCAATCTGCTAGTAGTGACAATTTCAAAACAAGACCACCACTTGAAAACCCAAGAAACATAAACACTCACTTGGCTGTACACCGTGTAAACAAACAGTACTAACATAGCAGTACTAAAAATTAAACTGCTTAGTGTACTCCTTCTTCCCATACTTTTTGTGACATTTTATTGTGTCATTATAACTTCAGTAGCAGTAATAAGTAGAAACAAAGCAATATTAACACATCGACTATAAGGACAGTAGCTTCATCATGTTTCTCCACACAATTATGATCAACACAACAAGGCATAATAATGATAACGATTAGGGTTGAATATGAACCTGATCGTAAGCAGTAGCACCAACGAATTATAAAGAAACCCTTCAAGACAATTAGGGTTTAGTAGATAACAAAACCAAAACCTTCTGCCTCAGCTTCCTTGATGTCGAGTTCAATTAGGGTTTTGGGGAAACCCTAAATCTTGTCACTGATTATGTAAAACATACATTCAAGAATAAACAAGAAACCAAGTATACTCATTCATACCAACCAAATTGTAGCAAGTCGCCACCACGTCTTGAACCATAATCAAGTTAGGGTTTGGTGAAACACCCTAAAGCCATTAAATTTGATCTTGTAGCTTTCAAGTGATGAACCAAAACAATACAATCTTGAACATACTTTATGTTTTATTGAATTAGGGTTTGTGAAAAACCTTAATTACATCAAATTGAATCAAACACCAAAAACAAAAAACATGAACACTTTTCCTTTATAGATTCGACACCAACAGTACCTTGTGATCCTAGATATCATGAGCCACGAAGCTTTGATACCACCTGATAAGAATCATTT